>JANAVB010029815.1:3068545-3228545 GCA_029216955.1 Iris pallida
AAACTTGTGCCATCAGGACCGTATCATTTTTCTGGTCCTGTATGCCAAGTTTGGTCCAATTCTGAGACCGTGGAATCTGACATCGTTTTTGCGGGCCCCACGGTTCCACTCAACGGGCGATTTTGTGCACGGCCCGCCGGAATCCAACTTTGGACATACGGTTGGGTTCGTATCGGAAAACTGGATCCGTAGACATGTAGTTTGACGACTTTAGAGACTGTTGACTCTGGCACGCTTTTCGGTGCAAAGCGGGTCCAACGGCGGACATCGTTTTTGTCCGAAATTACTGTTTTGCCCCTATGTCCAGAATTGGACTTAAGGACAGGCAATCCTAGCTAATTTGACTATTCTGAGATCATTGGTATTGTCTATTTCAGCTTTCGGGGACTGTTGTGCGGGTTTTGATTATTGTGGCATATTGAGTGGTTTGGATCAGGACCACAGGCGAGTACAGTTTTGTCTGCATTTTGATATTAATTTTCACTATATTTCATTGGTTGGCCATTGGTTATGTGATTATTTTCTATTATAAATTGTTGAGTCGGGAATGAGAAGTACCAAGGATGGTGATCTGACCTTAGACCGTGTAGACCGTGTAGACCGTGTTGCATTTATTTCTTGTAGACAGTTACCGTGTTGTATTTATTTCTTGTAGACAGTATAGACAGTTTATTTGTTTCTTGTAGACAGTGTAGACCGTGATTATATTGTATCTAAACTGTGTAGTTCGTGATTATTATTTTGTAGACAGTATTTCTTTACTGCAATATTTTCTATAGACCGTGTAATTGTAGACCGTGTAATTGTAGACCGTGTAATTGTAGACCGTGTAACTGTAGACCGTATAACTTTAGACCGTGTAGACCGTGTCGCATAATTGTCCCGAGACCGATCACATATCAAAGGTACTTCTAACATTGGGGGAAAGTCTGTTGTGTCTATTTATTTACTATTGGTTTTTTTGTATTTTCTGTTTATTTTCAAAACTCATAATTGATGTCTAACCTTTGTTTTATAGTCATTTTCTTTATTTGAAATTGCATTCAGTGAATTGTGCTCGTTCCATTCCTGACTGAAAACCAATATTTTTAGGTTAGCCGTGGATTCATTTAGCTTGGGGAGTGACAGGAATACTTGCAGATAAGGCCTAGAAACTAGTTAGATAGTCGAGTTATAGTCATTTAATATTTGTACAAGTTCATATTTTCTGCGAATGTAAAACTTGTGATCATTGTAAGTTAAATTAATTTTGTGAATGAGCATTAATTATGATTTTGATCTTCATGGCCGTGACAGCGTTCTACCGTCGACACTGCGGCGTAGGCTGGCTTGGACACGTCTTGTATCCGTTTTAAAAAAAATGGGTGCGGTTCGTGACAAGTTTTTGTGGTGGCCCATGCAGGTCTGTTTTCGTAAGTCATGCGAACTCGTGATAGTACTTAAGTTAGTTGTACTATGCGAGCCTGCGACTAGAACATGCTCATTCACGAACAAGGATTAATTTAATTGAATGACTAGGACTAGGAGTCCCTTATACAAATTTACCGATGGGTAGTCTAGCCATACAATTTAGGATGAGGGTCATTAATTTTGATACCGTGTCAGGTCCCCATAGTTACACTATTACCTCTTGATAGGACGATATGATCCAATGTGGATAGATTATTCACTTGGTGAGAAAGAGTTTCCTAGAGTAATGATCTAACCTTGATGAATTATTCAATTCATTCTCTTTGCCTCTAAGATATCATCCCCATATCCTAGCCGAATTATCTATATAATTGCTAGTTGCCCTAAGAATTATTATTTTACAAAGTTCTGATTTTGTTATCCAATACGGACCTCGAGTTAGTTTCGATTCAAGTTTATCCCTCAGAGGCTTGAATACGCATGGAAGAGTTAGAATGTTTGTATTTCTTTTGTCCTCAGTTATTTTCCCCTGTGCAATCTTTTATCTTAAGGGTTGTGTCTGATAGGACAAATGCTTACGCTTTATTTCATAGGCAATTTGTTTGAATCTCTAGGAGCTCATGGGTTTTTACGGATGTAGTTAAGAGAATATTAGTTGACTCATGATGGCAGGACAGCAGCGCACTGTTGCCATTTATTTAAATTATAGAAACCATAGATTCACTGCAGCCAGCAGCGTACTGGCGAGACACGACTCCTAGAATTGAAATTAGTCTAAGAAAATATAGGTTATAGAATATTTCTAAAACTATGGCTAGTGGTCCTCTTTGATCGTAGTTACCCTTGTGACAAGTAGAGTATCTGATAGGATATCACCTCTGAGTCACGGAACCAAGGGTTTACCATCGTACGAGTATATGGGCAAGGCATAACTCTCGGTAAAATGACTTCAGACGTGATTACAAGTTCAGGATACTATGGAGGATATGACAATACCATGTATGTCTCATAAGACCCGAAGCCAACACTAGTGGAAGTTCTGTAAGTTGGGTAACGTGTCTCCCGACCTAGCACTCCGTGGTCCTTGTGATCTATGGATGAGGTAATTGACTGACACTAATTACCAAGAATATAGAATCCAGAGTTCCATAACCCATTAGTTGACTAAGACCTTATGGACAGGAAGATTATAGGAATATTGTATAAGCCAGAGCACCAGATGAAATTTGATTCCCTCTAAACTCGAACTACTTGTGCCTCTTTTCAAAAATCTTGCATACTTGTATCTTGACTATCTTGACCAACGCTGCTGTTACAGCTTAGTTTTGCAAGCTCACTCTATTCTCGAGCTTGATTCGAGGCATATGTTTAGTGGGGGCGCCTGCTAACTTATTGTCTAATCAGAATCAGTGTATTATGGTCTGATCAACCATGATTTTGGTTCGCACTTTATTTAATTACCCTACGTGGATTGAGAGATAGATGTCTCTAGGATCTCATCCACGACTGCTTGACAATTCCTCTTGAATTATACATTCGCCCTTGAATCACGTAATTGTATTCGATGACATCTTTCTTGAACTCTTTATTGTTTTTGTGTTTCACTGACTTAGAAAGACGAAATATCGTATTTGGTAGAGAGGTACAGAGTATCCCCCATGGCTATGGTAGTTGTATACACAACTGTAGTATCATCAGCCAGCCAGGTGACTAGAACCTCGCCTTAAGTTACTCGTCCTCTCTGCGACCCTAAACCTACTACCTTGATCTTCTAGTCATTGGAGTCCGAGAATGATTAGGACCTTTCCCTTGACCAAATGCCAACCTAGGAGACTACTTATCCTCCAGAGACCAAATATTGTGAGCCTCTTCTGTTTGAAGCTTGCTTCAACTAGAACCCTTGTGACGATAGTCTGGCAGGTTTGACCCCAGTAGAAATTCACGATCCAGTCGTTAGAAATCTTTTCATATAACGTGCCTTAGAGTTGGTTATCCCGTCGACAACTCATGGATACTGTGGAAGAGTAGGTCATTCTATTTTATCGACCCTGTGTCATTGCACACGTACTCGTTTCCCATTTATTGAGGAACGACCCTTGACTTGACTTTATCTACCGGTTTCCGTTATGTTGTGCCTCATTCTTTATTAACAAGAGTCGAGGTACAGTATCCGAACTTCGAAATTCCTCTAACCTCATCATTCCTAAAACCTATATCCTAGCTTCTAAGGTGGGTAGACTGTAAGCCTTCTAACTTTTTGAGATATACGAAGATTACCGATTGATTAGGATAATTCCCATTAGGATGATAATTAATGCCCATGGATTCCCACTTTCCCTTTAGATCATTTTGTGTTTTCGACCGTGTCATTAATATTCGGAGCACGAGACCAACTATTATCTTCCAACAAATTTCCTATACAAGATCTAGACAAGTCCACCTTCATTCAGGTATATCATGTCCCACTCAAACTCGTCCCCTTGTACTCTATTTTTGTGCTACGACTTTCGGGTAAAAAGGACTAGCTATAACCCTTACCATAATACCCATACTTCTCAACTACAATTAGAGACTCAACCTCGACTCAAACATTTTGACCCAATATATATTATTGTGATCTACTCGACGCCCACTATGAACATGTCACTAGTGTGCCACCCAATTGTGTCTTCTCGTGCTGCTTAAACACAGAAGTCACCAAAGACGCATTTTTGGCTTTAGGAACCTAGCGAACCAATCCGACTGCCCATCTAGCTCAACCACTTGGGTGAAAACTATTCCAGGATTACCCTAATCTAGCAGCAATATTTTACTATGGAGAACTAGACCAGTCAATAGAGACTGAAATCCGAGGTTCATCTAACCAACGATTGACGTCCAATCAGGAACCCATTGGGACCCAGTAAAAACCCACCCATGCATACCACTACTTTTGGAATATAAAAACCGAACTTTTTGAAATAAGTCCCTATACATATTATGTAGTCTCCCCTCTTAGATTGTGAAGTCATTCGTAACCAATACTCCATCTACCTGGAAGTCGTGATACGAATTTGTATTGCGTCTTATCCCTTGCTCGTATGTTTAAATAACCACGGGAAAGGTCACGATCTTGACTTCTCAAATTTCGTTCTATTATTAAACCTTATTTAGAATTTCGAGAATGGAACTTCTGTATTGCACGGATTGCAAGCCACTCTAGGAGGCGAAGGGTGCTTCGATTTAGCAAGTGACTAGACTAGAGTAGCCACTTTAGCAAATAAGTCAGTGGTTCGTAAACCTTCTTTCTATCCGCATCATTGGATACTCTCTACCGTCCTGGAATTTTATACTTGCTCTTGATTATTCTTCCTTATCTTTCTGTTCTTTCTATTTCGGAACGATGAAAGGTCATGTTTATTAGAATTTACCAATATCTATTAGCTACTTGTGTAAATTATTGCTTGTTAGGTTTCGGGTTGTTCGATAAATAGGAGAGGATTATAGTGGCCATAAGCAGTATATATAGCTATTGGTAGCAATTTTAGCAAGTAGTTGGATGATTTTTTTAAAATTTTAGTGACATGAGATTTGAGGGAGTAGCGTGTCCAAAGGTGGGTAGAAGTCCTCGGAGTTTCGTAGTTACAAAATGGCTAGGAGGAGGATATAAACTATTTTTGAGGAATTAAAGTTCGAGGAGATTAAGGCAATGGTAGTTTTCCTTTGAAATATAAGGAATAACTATGAATTAGAATTTCGAGGACGAAACTATTTTAAGGAGGGTAGATTTGTAGCTGCCCTTCGCAGAAAATTTAGAATATTTTATTATTATTTATTTTATTGGAATAGGTGATTTTAGATTTTATAAATAATTATTTAGTTAATTTTTACGGCAAAGGATTTTAGCCATGGTTGAGTTTTGGAGTACAAGGTAACTAGAAATCAAGGCACGGATAGTCCCATGGCGTGCTTTGACTAGTGTATCAGCCCTGGTAGGGAAGGTCGAGCCATAGTGACGTCCTAACTAGGAAAACCAGGCCAAGTTGTGACTTAACCCTTACCGAAAATTTTATTTATTATTTAATTATATTATTGAGTTTATGGAATCCGGTTGTAACGAACCTGTCCAGATTGGGTCCAAGTCAAAACCAAGCCCATGTAGGCAAGTAGTGAGACGAAAGACGTCCATGTAGATGTATAGATGAGTATATAGATATTGGTTCATTTTATGGTCTAGTAAGTAACCCTTGTAAATTTTATATTTATATATAGATATTATTTGCTATTTGAATTATCTTGGGTATATACATTAAATAATATTCATATAAATGTATCCTTGTGTATCGTGGGATTAGATACACTGGCGAGTGTGCCTCTTGTTACCCCCTCCTTGGAATTTCCTGTAAATTCCGTCAATAGTTATACACCTTCTAATCAAATCTCTATAACAATTTTTGTCTCTCTGTACTCTTCTGTTCAAATAACATATAAATATTTACAGGGCAATTATAAGATACTTGCATAGTTTCTGTGAACCTAGTAACATAGGAGTATAATGTGTTACCAATATACTCGTATTAATAGGTAATTATAAATTGTATTCTTACTATTATATTTATTGATGTTATTGCTAGAGAAAATTAGTTACCATTAGCTGGTTATTTTTATTGTCCAATAGATTTATAGATATATATGTGACCATAAATACTCTATATTAGATAAGGATAATATGGTAATTTAATTGAATTATTTTTATTAGTATTTATTATATATGAGAGATAGAAGTATATGTATAGAGATATACAAATATATATAGATATATAAGGTTATTAGATAATGTAAAGATATTATATATATTATATAATCTAATATCTCGCGATATTTTGAAGTTATCGCGAGATGAGGATTGGGTTATAAACCCGACCCTACAGGAGTAGCAGCGGACATCAGCATATATTCGTATATATATATCGGAGAGGAGAGGAGTTCGTAAACTCGCGAAAACCCTAACCCCGATACAAGCCAACACCGCCGCGACCTTGCCAGCCACTTGGGCGGCCACCCACGGCCGCGCGCGCCGTGTGGGTCGCCGTACGGCGGAGGAAAATCGGCCGCGCGTGCCTGCAAACGCAAGCGAAATCCGCAACAACAGCAATCGCAGGTACCAACTTCCCTCCTCATTTCTCCCTCGTCTCTCAACGAAATTTCGAACCGTAAACTTCTACGGGAAGCCAATATAACCGTCTTTAATCCTCATTTATTGGGTTGAGTTCTAGTGACCCAAAACTCGAGAGAGATCGAGTTGAAGTTGCCGAGAAATCTGTCGAAACAGGACAGTATTTCCAGTCCATGAACCCCCTTTGGAATATCGATTCTGATCGATCCAGTAACCCTTTAGAGATTCTACTTAAACAAAGTTAGAGACAACATGTAGGACTCCACGACCCAATTTGCAGAAGTCGATTTCATCGACTACGCTCCGAGAAAATGGATCCCGAACTTGGACAAAAACCTGTTTTAAAAACAATAAAACTCATCCACACGACGTGCATCCCGCCATTTCGGGCGACGTGGTCGCGAACCAAAAGCATCAAAAGCTGTGTATCGGCTTCGTGGTCATGTGGGCTTTGACGGAATTCAAATTGGTCGCATGTGCGCGACGAATTTGATGCGTATCCGTCGAAATTCCCCGTATCGTGCACTTTGCAAACTTCTCAATTACTTTGTGCATGTTCATCAGATCGAGACGAAACTTATGCCATCAGGACCGTATCATTTTTTGGTCCTGTATGCCAAGTTTGGTCCAATTCTGAGATCGTGGAATCCGACGTCGTTTTGCGGGCCCCACGGTCCCACTCAACGGGCGATTTTGTGCACGGCCTGCCGGAATCCAACTTTGGACATACGGTTGGGTTCGTATCGGAAAACTAGATCCGTAGACATGTAGTTTGACGACTTTAGAACTTTTGACTCTGGCACACTTTTCGGTGCAAAGCGGGTCCAACGGCGGACATCATTTTTGCCCAAAATTACCGTTTTGCCCCTGTCCAGAATTAGACTTAAGGACAGGCAATCCTAGCTAATTTGACTATTCTGAGATTATTGGTATTGTCTATTTCAGCTTTCGGGGACTGTTGTGCGGGTTTTGATTATTGTGGCATATGAGTGGTTTGGATCATCGGTTTCACCAGCACAGGACCACAGGCGAGTACAGTTTATTGTCTGTATTTCGATATTGATTTTCACTATATTTCATTAGTTGGCCATTGGTTATGTGATTATTTTCTATTATAAATTGTTGAGTCGGGAATGAGAAGTACCAAGGATGTGTGATCTGACCTTAGACCGTGTAGACCGTATTGCATTTATTTCTTGTAGACAGTGTAGACCGTGTTGCATTTATTTCTTGTAGACAGTGTAGACAGTGATTTATTTGTTTCTGGTAGACAGTGTAGACCGTGATTATTATTGCATCTAAACTGTGTAGTTCGTGATTATTATTTTGTAGACAGTGTTTCTTTACTGCAATATTTTCTGTAGACCGTGTAATTGTAGACCGTGTAATTGTAGACCGTGTAATTGTAGACCGTATAACTGTAGACCGTGTAACTTTAGACCGTATAGTCCGTGTCGCATAATTGTTCCGAGACCGATCACATATCAAAGGTACTTCTAACAGTTGGGGGAAAGTCTGTTGTGTCTATTTATTTACTATTGGTTTTCTGTATTTTTTGTTTATTTTCAAAACTCATAATTGATGTCTAACCTTTGTTTTATAGTCATTTTCTTTATTTGAAATTGCATTCAGTGAATTGTGCTCGTTCCATTCCTGACTGAAAACCAATATTTTCAGGTTAGCCGTGGATTCATTTAGCTTGGGGAGTGACGGGAATACTTGCAGACAAAGGCCTAGAAACTAGTTAGATAGTCGAGTTATAGTCATTCAATATTTGTACAAGTTCATATTTTCTGCAAATGTAAAACTTGTGATCATTGTAAGTTAAATTAATTTTGTGAATGAGCATTAATTGTGATTTTGATCTTCATGGCCGTGACAGCGTTCTACCGCCGACACTGCGGCGTAGGCTGGCTTGGACACGTCTTGTATCCATTTTTTTAAAAAAAAAACGGGTGCGGGTCGTGACAAGTTTTTGTGGTGGCCCATGCAGGTCTGTTTTCGCAAGTCATGCGAACTCGTGATAGTACTTAAGTTAGTTGTACTATTGCGAGCCTGCGACTAGAACATGCTCATTCATGAACAAGGATTAATTGAATGACTAGGACTAGGAGTCCCTTATACAAATTTACCGATGGGTAGTCTATGCCATACAATTTAGGATGAGGGTCATTAATTTTGATACCGTGTCAGGTCCCCATAGTTACACTATTACCTCTTGATAGGACGATATGATCCAATGTGGATAGATTATTCACTTGGTGAGACAGAGTTTCCTAGAGTAATGATCTAACCTTGATGAATTATTCAATTCATTCTCTTTGCCTCTAAGATATCATCCCCATATCCTAGCCGAATTATCTATATAATTGCTAGTTGTCCTAAGAATCATTATTTTACAAAGTTCTGATTTTGTTATCCAATACGGACCTCGAGTTAGTTTCGATTCAAGTTTGTCCCTCAGAGGCTTGAATACGCATGAAAGAGTTAGAATGTTTGTATTTCTTTTGTCCTCAGTTATTTCCCCCTGTGCAATCTTTTATCTTAAGGGTTGTGTCTGATAGGACAAATGCTTACGCTTTATTTCATAGGCAATTTGTTTGAATCTCTAGGAGCTCATGGGTTTTTACGAATATAGTTAAGAGAATATTAGTTGACTCATGATGGCAGGACAGCAGCGTACTGTCGCCATTTATTTAAATTATAGAAACCATAGATTCTCTGCAGCCAGCAGCGCACTGACGAGTCATGACTCCTAGAATTAAAATTAGTCTAAGAAAATATAGGTTATAGAATATTTCTAAAACTATGGCTAGTGGTCCTCTTTGATCGTAGTTACCCTTGTGACAAGTAGAGTATCTGATAGGATATCACCTCTAAGTTACGGAACCAAGGGTTTACCATCGTACGAGTATATGGGCGAGACATAACTCTCGGTGAAATGACTTCAGACGTGATTACAAGTTCAGGATACTATGGAGGATATGACAATACCATGTATGTCTGATAAGACCCAAAGCCAACACTAGTGGAAGTTCTGTAAGTTGGGTAACGTGTCTCCCGACCTTTCACTCCGTGGTCCTTGTGATCTATGGATGAGGTAATTGACTGACACTAATAAGTTACCAAGAATATAGAATCCAGAGTACCATAACCCATTAGTTGACCAGGACCTTATGGACAGGAAGATTATAGGAAGATTGTATAAGCCAGAGCACCAGGTGAAATTTGATTCCCTCTAAACTCGAACTACTTGTGCCTCTTTTCAAAAATCTCGCGTACTTGTATCTTGACTATCTTGACCAACGCTGCTGTTACAGCTTAGTTTTGCAAGCTCACACTATTCTCGAGCTTGATTCGAGGCATATGTTTAGTGGGGACGCCTGCTAACTTATTGTCTAATCAGAATCAGTGTATTATGGTCTGATCAACCATGATGCATTTGGTTCACACTTTATTTAATTACCCTACGTGGATTGAGAGATAGATGTCTCTAGGATCTCATCCACGACTGCTTGACAATTCCTCTTGAATTATACATTCGCCCTTGAATCACGTAATTGTATTTGATGACATCTTTCTTGAACTCTTTATTGTTTTTGTCTTTTACTGACTTAGAAAGACGAAATCTCATATTTGGTAGAGAGGTACAGAGTATCCCCCATGGCTATGGTAGTTGTATACACAAGTGTAGTATCATCAGCTAGCCAGGTGACTAGAACCTCGCCTTAAGTTACTCGTCCTCTCTGCGACCCTAAACCTACTACCTTGATCTTCTAGTCATTGGAGTCGGAGAATGATTAGGACCTTCCCCTTGACCAAATGCCAACCTAGGAGACTACTTATCCTCCAGAGACCAAATGTTGTGAGCCTCTTCTGTTTGAAGCTTGCTTCAACTAGAACCCTTGTGACGATAGTCTGGCAGGTTTGACCCCAATAGAAATTCACGATCCAGTCGTTAGAAATCTTTTCATATGACGTGCCTTAGAGTTGGTTATCCCGTCGACAACTCATGGATACTGTGGGAGAGTAGGTCATTCTATTTTATCGACCCTGTGTCATTGCACACGTACTCGTTTCCCATTTATTGAGGAACGACCCTTGACTTGACTTATATCTACCGGTTTTCGTTATGCTGTGCCTCATTCTTTATTAACAAGAGTCGAGGTACAGTATCCAGACTTCGAAATTCCTCGAACCTCATCATTCCTAAAACCCATATCCTAGCTTCTAAGGTGGGTAGACTGTAAGCCTTCTAACTTTTTGAGATATACGAAGATTACCGATTGATTAGGATAATTTCCATTAGGATGATAATTAATGCCCATGGATTCCCACTTTTCCTTTAGATCATTTTGTGTTTTCGACCGTGTCATTAATATTCGGAGCACGAGACCAACTATTATCTTCCAACAAATTTCATATACAAGATCTAGACAAGTCTACCTTCATTCAGGTATATCAAGTCCCACTCAAACTCGTCCCCTTGTACTCTATTTTTGTGCTACGACTTTCGGGTAAAAGGACTAGCTATAACCCTTACCATAATACCCGTATACTTCTCAACTACAATTAGAGACTCAACCCCGACTCAAACATTTCGACCCAATATATATGATTGTGATCTACTCGACGCCCACTATGAACATGTCACTAGTGTGCCACCCAATTGTGTCTTCTCGTGCTGCTTAAACACAGAAGTCACCAAAGACGCATTTTTGGCTTTAGGAACCTAGCGAACCAATCCGACTGCCCATCTAGCTCAACCACTTGGGTGAAAACTATTCTAGGATTACCCTAATCTAGCAGTAATAGTTTACTATGGAGAACTAGACCAGTCAATAGAGACTGAAATCCGAGGTTCATCTAACCAACGATTGACGTCCAATCAGGAACCCATTGGGACCCAGTAAAAACCCACCCATGCATACCACTACTTTTGGAATATAAAAACCGAACTTTTTGAAATAAGTCCCTATACATATTATGTAGTCTCCCTCTTAGATTGTGAAGTCATTCGTAACCAATACTCCATCTACCTGGAAGTCGTGATACGAATTTGTATTGCGTCTTATCCCTTGCTCGTGTGTTTAAATAACCACGGGAAAGATCACGATCTTGACTTCTCAAATTTCGTTCTATTATAAAACCTTATTTAGAATTTCGAGAATGGAACTTCTGTATTGCACGGATTGTAAGCCACTCTAGGAGGCGAAGGGTGCTTCGATTTAGCAAGTGACTAGACTAGAGTAGCCACTTTAGCAAATAAGTCAATGGTTCATAAACCTTCTTTCTATCCGCATCATTGGATACTCTCTACCGTCCTGGAATTTCATACTTGCTCTTGATTATTCTTCCTTATCTTCCTGTTCTTCCTATTTCGGAACGATGAAGGTCATATTTATTAGAATTTACCAATATCTATTAGCTACTTGTGTAAATTATTGCTTGTTAGGTTTCGGGTTGTTCGATAAATATGAGAGGATTATAGTGGCCATAAGCAGTATATATAGCTATCGGTAGCAATTTTAGCAAGTAGTTGGATAATTTTTTTAAAATTTTAGTGACATGAGATTTGAGGGAGTAGCGTGTCCAAAGGTGGGTAGAAGTCCTCGGAGTTTCGTAGTTACAAAATGGCTAGGAGGAGGATATAAACTATTTTTGAGGAATTAAAGTTCGAGGAGATTAAGGCAACAGTAGTTTTCCTTTGAAATATAAGGAATAACTATGAATTAGAATTTCGAGGACGAAATTATTTTAAGGAGGGTAGATTTGTAGCTGCCCTTCCCAGAAAATTTAGAATATTTTATTATTATTTATTTTATTGGAATAGGTGATTTTACATTTTATAAATAATTATTTAGTTAATTTTTACGGTAAAGGATTTTAGCCATGGTTGAGTTTTGGAGTACAAGGTAACTAGAAATCAGGGCACGGATAGTCCCATGACGTGCTTTGACTAGTGTATTAGCCCTGGTAGGGAAGGTCGAGCCATAGTGACGTCCTAACTAGGAAAACCAGGCCAAGTTATGACTTAACCCTTACCGAAAATTTTATTTATTATTTAATTATATTATTAAGTTCAGGGAATCCGTTTGTAACGAACCTGTCCAGATTGGGCCCAAGTCAAAACCAAGCCCATGTAGGCAAGTAGTGAGACGAAAGACGTCTATGTAGATGTATAGATGAGTATATAGATATTGGTTTATTTTATGGTCTAGTAAGTAACCCTTATAAATATTTATATTATATATATAGATATTATTTGCTATTTGAATTATCTTGGGTATATACATTAAATAATATTCATATAAATGTATCCTTGTGTATCGTGGGATTAGATACACTGGCGAGTGTGCCTCTTGTTACCCCCTCCTTGGAATTTCCTGTAAATTTCGTCAATAGTTATACACCTTCTAATCAAATCTCTATAACAATTTTCGTCTCTCTGTACTCTTCTGTTCAAATAACATATAAATTTACAGGGCAATTATAAGATACTTGCATAGTTTCTGTGAACCTAGTAACATAGGAGTATAATGTGCTACCAATATTACTCGTATTATTAGGTAATTATAAATTGTATTCTTACTATTATATTTATTGATGTTATTGCTAGATAAAATTAGTTACCATTAGCTGGTTATTTTCATTGTCCAATAGATTTATAGATATATACGACCATAAATACTCTATATTAGATAAGGATAATATTGATAATTTAATTGAATTATTTTTATTAGTATTTATTATATATAAGAGAGTAGAAGTATATGTATAGAGATATACACAAATATATATAGATATATAAGGTTATTAGATAATGTAAAGATATTATATATATTATATAATCCAATATCTCGCGATATTTTGAAGTTATCGCGAGATGAGGATTGGGTTATAAACCCGACCCCTACAGGAGTAGCAGCGGACATCAGCATATAGTATATATATATATACGGAGAGGGAGGAGTTCGTAAACTCTCGAAAACCCTAACCCCGATACAAGCCCACCGTCGCGACCTTGCCAGCCACTTGGGTGGCCACCCACGGCCGCGCGCCGCCGTGTGGTTCGCCGGACGGCGAAGGAAAATCGGCCGCGCGCGCCTGCAAACGCAAGCGAAATCCGAACAGCAGAACAATCGCAGGTACCAACTTCCCTCTCTCATTTCTCCCTCGTCTCTCAACGAAATTTCGATCCGTAAACTTCTACGGGAAGCCAATATAACCGTCTTTAATCCTCGTTTATTGGGTTGAGTTCTAGTGACCCAAAACTCGAGAGAGATCGAGTTGAAGTTGCCGAGAAATCTGTCGAAACAGGACAGTATTTCCAGTCCATGAACCCCCTTTGGAATATCGATTCTGATCGATCCAGTAACCCTTTAGAGATTCTACTTAAACAAAGTTAGAGACAACATATAGGGACTCCACGACCCAATTTGCAGAAGAAGTCGATTTCATCGACTACGCTCGAGAAAATGGATCCCGAACTTGGAAAAAACCTGTTTTAAAAACAATAAAACTCATCCACACGACGTGCGTCCCGCCATTTCGGGCGACGTGGTCGCGAACCAAAAGCATCGAAAGCTGTGCGTATCAGCTTCGTGGTCGTGGGCGCTTTGACGGAATTCAAATTGGTCGCTGTACGCGACGAATTTGATGCGTATCCGTCGAAATTCCGTATCGTGCACTTTGCAAACTTCTCAATTACTTTGTCATGTTCATCAGATCGCGACGAAACTTATGCCATCAGGACCGATAATTTTTTTGGTCCTGTATGCCAAGTTTGGTCCAATTCTGAGACCGTGGAATCCGACGTCGTTTTGTGGGCCCCACGGTCCCACTCAACGGCGACTTTGTGCACGGCCTGCCGGAATCCAACTTTGGACTACGGTTGGGTTCGTATCGGAAAAACTGATCCTTAGACATGTAGTTTGACGACTTTAGAGACTTTTGACTCTGGCACACTTTTCGGTGCAAGCGGGTCCAACGGCGGACATCTTTTGCCCAAATTACCGTTTTGCCCTGTGTCAGAATTAGACTTAAGGACAATCATAGCTAATTTGACTATTCTGAGATATTGGTATTGTCTATTTCAGCTTTCGGGGACTGTTGTGGCGGGTTTTGATTATTGTGGCATTGAGTGGTTTGGATCATCGGTTTCTCACCAAGCACAGGACCACAGGCGAGTACAGTTTATTGTCTATTTCGATATTGATTTTCATTATATTTCAGTTGGCCATTGGTTATGTGATTATTTTTCTATTATAATTGTTGAGTCGGGAATGAGAAGTACCAAGGATGTGTGATCTGACCTTAGACGTGTAGACCGTATTGCATTTATTTCTTGTAGACAGTGTAGACCGTGTTGCATTATTTCTTGTAGACAGTGTAGACAGTATTTATTGTTTCTGGTAGACAGTGTAGACCGTGATTAATTGCATCTAAACTGTGTAGTTCGTGATTATTATTTTGTAGACAGTGTTTCTTTACTGCAATATTTCTATAGACCGTGTAATTGTAGACCGTGTAATTGTAGACCGTGTAATTGTAGACCGTGTAACTGTAGACCGTGTAACTTTAGACCGTGTAGACCGTGTCGCATAATTGTTCCGAGACCGATCATATATCAAAGGTACTTCTAACAGTTGGGGAAAAGTCTGTTGTGTCTATTTATTTACTATTGGTTTTCTGTATTTTTGTTTATTTTCAAAACTCATAATTGATGTCTAACCTTTGTTTTATAGTTATTTACTTTATTTGAATTGCATTCAGTGAATTGTGCTCGTTCCATTCCTGACTGGAAACCAATATTTTCAGGTTAGCCGTTGATTCATTTAGCTTGGGGAGTGACGGAAATACTTGCAGACAAAGGCCTGAAACTAGTTAGATAGTCGAGTTATAGTCATTCAATATTTGTACAAGTTTCATTTTCTGTAAATGTAAACTTGTGATCATTGTAAGTTAAATTATTTTGTGAATGAGCAATAATTGTGATTTTGATCTTCATGGCCGTGACAGCGTTTCTACGCTGACACTGCTGCGTAGGCTGGCTTGGACGTCTGTTACGTTTTTAAAAAAAAACGGGTACGGGTCGTGACATTGCACCAGGTGAACTCGTTGCCAGTGAATTGGAGCGTAGCCAGGTTGGCGTTTTGAAGATGAAGTTGTTGAAGTCTTGCATGGTCATGTGGGGAGGCGGCCTACCAACGGATTTTTCCTCTCTACATGTGATGGCGTAGAAGTCTCCAATGCAAATCCAGGGGTGGTTGATGTGGTTGAGGTGGACATCAAGGAGGTCGTTCCAGAGTTGTTTGCGTTCTGCAACATCACAGCTGCCATGGATCGCGGATATAATGGTACGTTTGGAAAGAAAGGGGTGTTCTATCCAGCACGAGAGGGCTTGCCTGGAATCTTGGATGACACCGATCTTGACGTCCTTCGAGCAGAGGATCCAAATGTCGTGGTTGCCTGCCACAGCGGAAGTGAATCCAAGCTGCAGCTGAATGGACTTTATTTTCTTGGGGGGGATCTTTGGTTCAATGATAATCAAAATATCGATCTTGTGAAGTTTCCTGAGAGTGGATAAACGTCTCTTGGTAGGTTTGTTGGCCAGGCCATAAACATTCCAGGATAGGATGTTAAATATTGATGTTATTGGTGGAGGAATTTTTATCAGCTTGGTTGCGGATCTGGTACGTAAGATCGACGGCTCTCATGCTTCTGTTTGATCTGTTTTGTTATTGGTGGAAGCCCTCGTGACCGTATGGGTAGCTGTGGTGGATCATGCGGCTGTGATCTGGGGGATGTTTGTGATGAAATCGATCCTTTCTTCCGCTGAGTCCTTGCTGGCCTCTTCGGATGGTATGGTGAGGGCGTCTTCTGGTTCTGTCGTGCCTCCGATAAGTTCTCCGGCTGATAGAAGGGGAATCCAACAGCCATGACCTGTTGTCCTCTGATGACCTGTTCCGGTCCTAGGATCGCTAGGGCTTCTACTACGATGGCCTCCTCAGTCAAATAGTGCTCGAAAGAGGGTTCGGTTGGAGATGCTGCTATGTCTAGTAGAGTGGCCTCAGCATCGGTCATTGGGAGGGCCTTCTCTGGGCTTGGTCGACTGGGTTCAACTGCTTCCTCGAAGACTTCGGGTGCAAGTTCATTGATATCCTGTTCCAGGGCCGTGAACTAATTTGAGAGTGAGACGGAGGAGGGGGAGTGGGGTGGGCTTTGATTCTGGATCAGGCCAGATTTGTTGACCTTGACAAACGAGCCTTCTCCGTCACTGAATCTGACGTGGGTGTTCTGCCGCAACAACAGGTGCTTCGGCTGATCATCCTTGATCGATAGTTTGTTCTTATTCTTGTTGGCTTTATGCCCTTTTTCTTTCCGTTTCGAGTTCCTCTTTAAGTTGGGTGGAGGCGGGAGCAGTGTTCTGCGAGGTGTCCCCGAAGGTGGCAGTGTTTGCAGAAAATGATATGGATGTCGTAGACTATGCGTTGGGTGTTGTTCGATCGCCTAGCTTAATGAATATGGTTGGGGGGATCGATGGAGAGGTCGATCTCCATACAGATTTTGGCATTGTGGACTTTCGTGAGGTTGCTGGTTTCTACCGCCGTAGCCACATACGTTCCGAAGGAGTTGGCGATCCGTCTAAAGGCTGCAGGAACGAAGCAGATGAGGGAGAGGTTGGGAAGGGTATATATATATATATATATATATATATATATATATATATATATATATATATATATATATATATATGCACATACACATAGCCTAGATGTTACTGTTCCCAAGGAACAATAACAATTCTAACACAACCCAGGAAACCGAGCACAGAACAGCCCGTACACATATATATATAGAACGAAAGATATGGAAAAGGGAGAAACCCTAACATCTTTGCTCGACACAAACCGCCACGTCCCTCACGACCACCCCATGCACCTTCTCAGCCATAACGCTCTGTCGGACAGCCGCCGAGCAGGGGAAACGTTACCGCACGCGAAAAGAACACGATAGTAGCAAAAGATGCATGCTGGCAACCCCTATTCCAGGTTTGATTACTTCTTCCTTGTTGATTCGTTTCATGAATCAAATTTTTGTATGCACCACATAACCCTCTACTAAACGCTTTAAATAGTTTAGATTAATTCATTCTAGATTCCTCATGAAAATTCATGGAAAATAAAAATAGTTTCGACAGTTCGACAAACTGTTGCAGGCACCCTGTTTGGAAGACCAATTTTTGGCAATCCATTAGAAAAGTTTAACAATTCTGAGAAAACTTTTAGATCACCTGAAGGACTATAAACCTATTTTACAATTTTTATTTTCATCAAGTGCACCCAAAGTTACTTGTTTACAAAAATTATGAAAAACTACGTAAAACAGTTTTCGAAAACTAGATTTTTTCCCCCGATACGGGGTCCATTCCGACAAACTGGACGACTTGGTCGTAATCCATGAGCATCAAAAGATGCGTACGAATATTGCGGACATGTGGGCTTTGACAAAACTCGAATTGATTGCTTGTGCACGACGAATACGAGGCGTACCGGTCGAGGTACACCATATCGGCTCCTTTGCAAAAATCCCAATTACTTTGTGCACATGCGTCACATTGTGACGAAACTTACGCTACTGGACTCGTATTTTTTTCTGGTCCTGTGAGCCAAGTTTGGTCCAATTCTAAGAAGGTCGACCAGAATGCTATTTTGGCGGGCCTATGATCTAACTCAAGGACAATTTTATGCATGACCTAGCAGAATCTAAAATTAAACCTTCCCTTGGATTTGTATCGAAAACCTAGACTTGTGGGTATATAATTTGTCGACTTTAGAGACCATAGATTTTGGCACGCTTTTCGTACAAAGTATGTCCAACGACGGACACTGTTTTGGTCCAAAATTATTTTTGCACCTGTGTCCATAATTGGACTTATAAGTAGTCAAACTTAGACATTTTTTATGCCAAACATTGGTGATGTCTTTTCAGCGTCCAAAGGCATTTACAGGAGTTTGACTTTTGTGGCTCACTGAGTGATTGGATATTGTTGGTTCTACGAGCAACCACTAGGCAAGTACACCTTGCCAAGTTTTTCAATTCACATAGCATGTTTAAATTATTGTTTAGTTTATGATTAATCATTTTATCGTAGATTCACATGATTCTAGTTTAGCAGTTATTTGTGTTCCTTTTTATTAGAGACATTTGTCATATACCCTGTATTTGATTTGGATATACCGGATTGTTGTACCCACGTGAGTGTTAGATGCACGAGAATGACTATACACACATGGACAATTTTCTTTCCCTATATTGTTATTTATGTTATTGTGGCCTCTAAGGCTGGGTTATCTGTTGTAACGATGTGACCTCTAAGGTCGGGTTATATGATCGCCCTGTGACCCCAAGGGTCGGGTGAGTTTTCTCAGTCATGGTTTACATGTGAGCTACGGTATTTGTTGTCCATCGTTATACAGTTTATGTGTGGTTAGGTATTCTCACTCTTGTATGATTATAGTATAGGTTATGCCTAGTTCGCTTTTCTTGCTTTATCACTATCTATTTAGCTACTATACTTTAAGATACTTGGCTTTATATTATGGGTCTTGCTACTCCCCTGAGGACCTGGTGATCTCTCCATGTATTAGCTGAAGTTATCGAGCTGAATACATTACTGGATGATGAGTGCCTCTCCAAGACTTCAGGTATACTTAGTTGATGTTATTATCATTCTTCCTTATTTAAATTTTGTCCTATATTTACTCATGCCATTTTATAGTTTAGTATTTTGCAAGCTGCATCTTTCTTCTAGCTTGTTCATGATACATATATTATTGGAGATCCACTCTAATATATTTATCTATTCTAGAATCAGTATATTACGGTCTGATCAACTGTAGTGCACTTGGTTTGGTACTGTTCGTTATATTTGTGGATGGATTGAGATATAGTTGACTGGACCCTTTAGACATTATACTTGACCCTATAGACAACTTATACGTATTCGAGCTGGACCGGAGTCCTCTCGATACGTAGCTGGCATGTATACGACCTCCTAGTCCTATGTATTTTAGGACTGAAGCGTTACAAAATTATTCCAAAACAAGCCAAAGGTCCATACCTATTATGTACACCAAACTTTTGGCCGAACACTGGCTAAACTCGGACTGAACTCGATCTAAGAAAATTTTGGTAATTCAGATAGTTGAGTAATCCCTGATATTGTGGTACGCAATGTTCAAAAAAATCTAAATATATACCCGAATTCTGGCTGAACTATGTCCACAAAATCCTAAAAATAGGCATATATTTCCACATTCTTATTAACTCCTATTTTCTCAATCTTTTTATCCTATAGAGACTGATACTTAAGAGCTTTAATGTTTTTATCTCCAAGATTAACTCCTCAGCTTTCTAGTATCAAGTTCGATCTCGCTTAGAAGTTTGAAAGAGTTGTACAGAGCTTGGCTCAAAAAATTATTTCTATCTCTAAAAGTTTTTGTCCTCTTTGGGTCAAAGCACAAGAAGTGAAGTCATTGTGCCCTTCGGATAAAAGCACAAGGTGTATGGAGTTGCAAGCACTTCAAATTCAAACTTGTATTCAATTATTATGACTATAGTGGATTCAACTTTGAGCAAGAGTTCTCGGGCCTGGACTAGTCCTCACAGAGGGTTACTATGATACAAATTTTGATGTTTGTGTTTGCGCTCTAAACTCTGTTGCTTTTAATACTTGTCTTATACACACAATTTTATCCTGTTGGTTCCATTCTGCCTTCAATTAGAATAATTTTAATTGGATAAATATCTTTCTACACTCTATTCACCCCCTCTCACTAGTTACCTAACAGTCCTTCAGATAGGTGATTAATTTACTAGTTAAACGGAGCAAGGGTATTCTAAAAAATTGAACGGAGATCTGGCTATCGTCAGCTGAAAGTGAAGAAGGAAGATATTTTGAAGAATACTTTTCAGACGAGATATGGCTAGTACGAGTTTTTGGTAATGCCGTTTGGGTGGTCTAATACCCCAGCAATTTTTATGAACTTGATGAATAAGATATTACATCAATACCTGGACAAATTCGTATTGGTGTTCATTGATGATATACAGATATACTAGAAGTCCCCAGAATTGCATAAAAAAGATTTGAGGATAGTGCTAGAGACTCTCAGAAATAAACAGTTGTATAAAAACCTATCAAAATATGAGTTTTTTTGGGGACAAATTAAAGTTTTTTGGGTATGTAATAACTGGTGATGGAATATAGGTAGATCCAAATAAGATTGTTGTCGTTGAGTCTTGGACTACTCCAAGCTCAGTTGCTGAAATCAAAAGTTTCTTGGGATTAGCTGGATATTACAGAAAGTTTGTGAAAGACTTCTTTCGAATCGCAGAGCACACGAAAGGTATTGAGTTTTTAGGGACTGAAAAGTGCCAAGCTACATTAGAAGAACTA
This sequence comes from Iris pallida, assembly GCA_029216955.1. NCBI lineage: Eukaryota > Viridiplantae > Streptophyta > Magnoliopsida > Asparagales > Iridaceae > Iris > Iris pallida. The sequence continues at coordinate 3,089,575 of JANAVB010029815.1, forward strand.
AAGAAATTGACTACAACACCTATTTTATAACTGCCATCAGGAACATGATATTTTACTACAATGATATCTCATGAAAATGAGTTAGGTTGTGTATTGGAGCAAAATAAGAAAGTCATTGCTTATGTTTCAAGACAAATAAGGACACATGAGAAGAATTATCCCATAAATAACTTAGAGCTGTCACGCCCCGACCCGAGAAATCGCTCATCCTCGCTAGATTTTACCCAAATTATCGTCCTTATTGGGGCGTGATGCCGTACGAGCCTGGAGTTGCACTCATACAAGGCAAGATAACAGGTTCACATAAGATTATCTCAAATTGATAACATAAGCAACGAAAGAAAAAAGAGTATACAATAAGAATCTCTTTTATTAATAATGAACTAAGATTACAAAGGCTTTGAATAGCCCAACTAGATATGCCAATTGGCTGCATGCTCATGATCTCTCTAGCTCACAAAGGATTACATTGTTCCATACATTATGTCTCTTTATAGCCAACAAGTAGTCTTCGGCCGAACATCTCCATGTTGTAAGTCCGAACGCCAATATGGTAGCTTGCCTCGAAATGATAAGGACTCCATGCCTCGGCGCATCCAAGCTAAGTCCCGCCCTGAGCCGAACATATCCTGAGCCTGAAAGCAAACTAGTAGGAGATTAGTGCTTTCTTCCTCGCTACACTGATCAAGACCCACCCCATCCAAACCAACACTAAGTACATTTAGTGAAGCATGCATCTTTATTTGGTGACCTTTTTATTTAGCCTTAGGTTCAGTTTCATGGCAATATTCAAGCATAGCAACTTAATATAAACGTGTCCAATACCGTGTCCCTGCAGCAGATACAGTTAGACATAATATGAATATAAGCATAGTGATCGTGCATATTTCTATCTAATTTTGCTTAGCCTGCAATCGTTATAAATATGCAAAACCAACCATACAATTCACGCAGCCAACCAACCAAACTTAGACATATGCATAATGGTGGCAGGCTCTGTGCCTGTACCCAATTCTAATCTCAAACCATCAGACCTAACTACATGAAGGTCACGATGTTTCATACCATAATGGACTTGGCATCTCAACGTGTAATCCTACGATCGCTCCAGTACGGGTAGCTAGCCTAGTATCCGAAGGACCCGAAACTTACTGATATCATAGCTTGTCACAACACTGGCCGGTCATAACCCGTCCTGTTAAAGTGCACCATAAATACCAAACATAATTCCCTCCTAGGCCGAACGGTCCCGGTGCACCGGTCGTAACCGTTCGAGGGAAGCCGCACCCGTGCACGGGCCATCCGAGTCCATTGACCATACAATACGTGCAAGCAAATAAGTCATATCTTCCCACTAATTCCACATTCTATAAACATATTCCGTCATCTCTATTACAAGTTCCATCGACATTATGCCCTGTAGAAGCATGGAAAATAGGGGGTTCATGCGGATCACAACTGACCGCATGAGTAGTATGGACCAAATTGGTCCACAAATAGAAGAGCCGCATGATAGACTCAGCATGCCCCCTGCGGTCCATCTTCACTATCTCGGATTATATATTAAAAGCAACCAGACTGATTTGAGCCGCAGAAGAAAGAGTTACTTATGTAGCCAAGCTGATCAGCCCTTCTGATAAAGCTGACAAACTCTGACAAAACTGACCGCTCTGAAGATAAGACGTGACACAGGGTCCACGTGCATGGACATAGTCATACGACCGGAAGGACTGCGACCCGAGCCGCATGAACCTTATGCGGCTCAATCTATGTGCTTCATGCGGCCAAGGGTGACTGCAACCTGAGCCGCGCGGCCCAGAAAATAGAATCTATATAGCTCAAAAGTCCCCAAGCTACATGCGGACTAAGGGAGACTGCGACCTAAGCCGCATGAGTCTTATGCGGCCCAGCATGGTCGAACACTAAAAGACCTATGCGGCTCAAAATGACTCAAGCAGATTGATTCTATCATGCGATAGGACACGTGGCAGGCTGACCAAGTCTCAACCACCTAGATTTGCTGCAATAAAATATCAACAAGTCAACAGTTGACGGCCAAAGAGCGGGTCTTTGTGTGCTATTGTAGCTACGTAGTCATGTGGCCATCTATGCGGTTCAAGATATTTATCACTATAAATAGTAGGGTACCACACCCATGCAAAAGGCTGACAACCTACGAAGGGCAATTTCTTCAAGAGTAAGGACCGTGTCAGATAGTCCAAGGAGTAAGGCGGAGTTGCTACACTTTCTCCAGCCTCCATCGTCGCCCTCCAGAATCAAAAACTAAACAATTGTACTTAGATTTTTTCCTAGGATTTCTTTCTAGGCTTTCTCTTGTACAAACGAGTTTGCAATCAAGTTCAATTCATCTGTAATTTTTTGTTCTTGATATTTTATGGCAAACACGATGGCGACTCTGCTGGGGACATCCTTCTCTTCTGATGAGAAGTTGGTGACGCAATCTGACGTGTCCAAGCTCGACTCTACGTAGCAAATGCTCATGGTTCGTTTTGACCAACGAGCATTCGAAGAAATGCTCTCTAATGGGAGCGCCAGCCTGTCGCAGAAGCGAGCCAACCCAAAGAGAACTCGTAGGACGTCGAAGCACAAAACTGTTGCCCCAGACCAGGTTCTTGAAGAAGCTCCTTCTGCGGCCCAAGACGGTGATCAAAGCTCTTCTGCGGCCTTACTTTCGACTGCGGAGAACCCCACTGTCCCCAAATCCAGCAAAGGAAAACACTACGATGCTGAGCTTTTGGGGGCACAAGGGAAATCCATACGGACGAGAAAGAGGCCGCATAAGAGAGATGAGTAGTCTGCATATGTGATAGCCAACTCTGGCTGCAGGCAGATGGCCCATACGGCAGTCAACTCTGGTCGCAAGCAGATGGCCCATGCTGCAGCTAACCCTGGCCGCAGGCAGATGGCTCATACGACAGTCAACTCTGGCCGCATGCATATGGCTCATGCGGCAGCCAACTCTGGCCACAGGCAGATGGCCCATACTGCAGTCAACTTTGGCCGCAGGCAGATGGCCCATATGGCAGCCAACTTCGGCCGCAGACAGATGGCCCTTGCGGCAGCCAATCCTGGCTGCAGACAGGGTGTCCTATACGGCCCTGTCAGAAGCTCTGTGTTCGACCGTCTCTCATGCGGGCCCGACTCCATGCGGCCCATTGGGAATGTGGAATATTCCAATCTGGACTCTTCTCACTATACGACTTCAGGTGCTAAATCGAAGAAGTCTAGGGCAATGCGGGCCCAACAAGCCAAGTCAACTATCCAAGCTGCTGACAGTCAGCGGGCACCGTTAACTATTATACGAGCTCCTGATAGAAAGTTATACAGAACCACCCGCGTCCAGTCCCCCAGGACTAACGGATAGGGTGGGTCTTAAAAGTCTTCCTCCAACGATCGAGAGAATGTGCTTTTACTAGCCTCGGATCGGAGAGCAAACATGATACCTACGCACCCGTGTGCTCGGGATACCCGAGTCCACAAATTGGATACAAAGGTAGATCAGCCTGCTATCGATTGTGAGAGGTGATTACTCACAAATGCAAGGAGAAAGAAGCAACCTTGGCATATGATGAGCCTTTTTTGGGACGTCGTTGCACCCAGGTCATCGTCAACTGCTGCTGCGACAAGTCGGCAGCCCCTGAAGATCGGCAATCCGTTTTCCAACGACTGTACCAGCCAACACATGTCCGACAACCACTTGAGAAACATGTGCAAATTCAGGGAGACAAGGAATTTTCTTTCGCCTCATATAATTCAACTCGAAAGGTTCTTCCCGACAAAGGAGGAAAGAAGACAGGCTCTTACAGTATGACAATCTCAGCCAGTACCACAAGAAAACTCTCGTCTAGAGGACTGTCGCCAACAGCTACAGGCGGTGTCGGCACTCGATCCAGAAAGAATCTTCTAACACTCGGGGGTGCACCTTCGACCTCCCTGGGGGTAGATGAAGCTGGGGGTAGCAGTCCCCTCAATGTATGTGACAACCCGGTGTTCCAAGAGCATACACAGGGGGTAGCGATCCACTGAAATTATGCAACGAACTTGGACTTCCCCGAGAATGACCGCCTTCGCCAAGACGATGCAGCTTTCTGCACAGGGGATGGCACCTCTTCTGAATTCGAGGAGGATGATATTCTTCGACGATTTCTCGGTACGAGGGTATGACACGGAGAGCACCTCTTCTACGGTCCCCTCCATGTCTACCCACGTGTGGAAAATCTTTATGACCGATGATAATCATGAAGGACCTACTGATCGGCAACGTCTAGAAGCCATACTCCTGTCCCTGGCCAAGTCAGTAGACGAAATTAAAGGTGTCTTGCCGACTCAACCAGCAAGGATGCCTGGGCAAACAAAGCTTGGGACCCGTAGTCAACGGGGATTCCAACACGACCGCTCCTCCTTTGGGTGACAATCCTTTAGGAGCATTCGTTCCTCAGCTGCAGACGAAGCCAGGGAGGCAAGGAGGGAAGTCCAGGAGCTTCATGAAGAACAGTTTAGCAACTCTAGAGGGGGGTGAATAGAGTTTATATAGAAAAATAGCCAATTAAAAATAACTCTTTCACCAACAATAAAAAAAAATCAGAGTAAAGTGCGGAAAATAAATGAAGAGCAGAAGAGCATACGCAAACACAACGATTTTAACCTGGTTTCCCTCGTGGAGGACTAGTCCAGGCCTGAGAACTCTAGCTCAGGATTAAATCCACTATTTGTGAAATAGTAGCTTACAACCCGTGCCTTTACTTCAGAAGAGCACGTCAACTTCTTACAGAGAATCGCAGTGGCGATTGCTTGGAATTGTCCAAGCGACTTCTTCACTCTTGCACAAGAATCCTAACTGAGAGATGCTGAGCACTCGAGACTTAGGAGGCTTGTGGCTAGTAGATAGGAAGGGTATGGCTTATTGAGCTTGTAGGAGAGAAGAGAAGAGAAGATTGAGTGAGTAAAAAAGAGAGAATTCATGCCCTATTTATAGTGTTTTTAGAGGCAGAATTCGGCCAGAATTCGGGTAGGAAAATTCAAAAATTTGGCCGTTGGACAGCTAGCAACCAGCTAACCCTAAAATTAGGGTTCCTGATTTCTAGGGGACAGAGTTCGGCCCGAACTCTGTGTGGAGGCAGAGTTCGGCCCGAACTTTGTCTCCAGAGCACAGAGTGGTTCTAAGTGGGACTTGTGGGCATTTTTTGTTTTGGTGGAGCTTGGAATTTTGGGTAGGCTTATAGACTAAGTTCCAAGAGCTTAGCATAACTCAGAGTACATACTTCTAGACTCAATAAAATATAAAAGTACAGACTCGAAAATACACTGAGAGTCGGAAACTGAGCTTTTGTCTGTCCTGAACTGAATGCAGACGTCGTGTGTCGTATTGAATTTATACAGATATTATTTAGTCAATGTAGTCAATATTTGGTTGACTGTGACTTTGTGTCAACAATCTCCCCTATATTGATAATTGACAAAATAATAAATGTATATTTCAATATTCATACCTGGACACAGTTGGTTAAAACACAGCTCCCCCATAAACAATGCCGAGCTAGAATAAGATAGCTCCCCCGTAATCAGTGAACGGTGCCGAGCTAGAATCAATAGCTCTCCCCCGTAAATAATGCATAGAACCTGTGGCCTGATAAAAATATTTTCCCAAAAGCAAACACAAGCACAGACAGATATACATTTGAAATATACATATTTCTTCCCCTTTTGGCAGTTAGCAATATAAAGGATCATATAGACTGCATAAAGATAGCAGTATAGACAATGAAAATTAATCCAACCACACCAAGCAGAGAAGAAACAGTATAATACTAATAAAACAAGTCACTGACATAAAGTAAAACTACGAAAAATAGCATAAAATGCTATCCACCAACCAGAATGACAAGCACATCATCAGGGTGTGAAGACAGAAATCCAGTACATAAATCCATAACAAACTGAAATAACTAAAATCAAAAGGCAACTAAGACCATCAGCAGTGGCAGCAGCATATCAAGCCAATCTCCATCATGGAGCACGAGAAGGTCCTGGAACATCTGAAGGACCAGGGAATGAGCGACGAGGGTCCACAAAAGCATCATCAGGATCCATATACCTCATGACCCACGGATCGTCTATACGATGACCCGCGCGATCTGGATCCCGCTCAATAGGCACATGCAGATCAGGATGACGAGCAAGCAAATACCGCATATCATGCAGAGAGTTCCCAAGGGCACTGATCTGCAAGGTGGTACGGTAATCCTGCTGCGTCCAGCAATCATCCTCAATGGCAAAACGATCGTGAAGCATAGTCTGAAGAGAATCCAGGTTGGCAGGAGGAGGAGGTACATCCTGACCGAGTGGAGGGGCGTCAGGCTCCTGATCAGCAGAATGCTCAGATGACTCAGAAGCAGCGACAGGCTGAAGGCGTCGTGCCTTGGATAGAAAGACAGGTGCAGGCATGAACGGACAAGCATCAAGTGGTATATGAAAAGCACGAAAGATCAAAGGAAGATACAGAGGATAAACCAAAGCTCGTGGTTTCCTCCTACAGCGAATCATCCAGTCCATCATGGTACGTGGAAGATTGAAAGGAATTCCAAAATGAAGATGATAAAGAGCAGATATTTCAAGATAAGTAAGGTCATCATGGGAACCTGTTTTGGGTAGAATGGTGTTAGAAATAATCCAATGAAGGTCAGAAAAATATGGGTTGAGATATTTAGCCGTGAGCTTGCGAGGACGTGTGTATGGAGTACACAAATCGTCCTTGAAGCTCTCAAGGGAAATTCCGTCGGGAAAACGGAACGAGCGAGCGTCAACTAGCTTTTCCCAAGAATTGGGCTCTTGAAGATCAAGATATTCGGCTAAGTCAAAGTCATCAAAAGATATATTGATACCTGCAACTCGTGAATAAATATGAAGGTCATCAAAGGTTAAGTTGCAGTAGAACATTTGAACGGCATGACGATAGATAGCAGAAGTTGTAGTAACTAGTTCATCAAGATAGAGGTCATGGAATAAAGAATCATATTGAGAGAATATGGAAAAATTAATAGGATGTCCTGTGAATACCTGACGATTCCGAAAGTCACTAAACCAGTTATTTGATGCATCTAGTGAGACAAAAAGTCTGTTGTCATAGGTGGAAGGATTTTGAGGACGAGGTGGATTGAACAAAGGATGAGGTGGTTGAAGTTGTTCAATGATTTGTTCAATTGATGGAGGAGAATCCGAAGAGGAAATACTCTCAACTCGAATTCTCTTCCCACGATTGAACAAGCAAGGAGCCATTAAAAGATTTTAACTAGAAGATAGAAAATAGGAATGGTACCTCAAACAAGTAATAAACAATGGAAGAGAATGGAGAGAAACCCCTTTTTCTTGATTTTGAGAAGCAATGGAGCACTCTAGATCAAAAACTAGGGTTAGGGTTTCAAGGAAAGAGTTTGTATAGGTGAGAAAGGTGGTAGTAGTGAAGGAGAGAGATGGAATCCCGACATAAAGTAGGGCTTTGTCTTTGGTCGGATGAAATATTGACCATTGGATTAGAATTGATCCAACGGCAGAGCCAGATCCCGACCCTGGAACCTAAGAACCGAACTCGGCCCGAACTCTAATAGGGGCAGAGTTCAGCCCGAGTTCTGGATCAATGGTCCAGAACTGAAAACAGGCAAAGAACATGAAGAAAATGTTTAAGAGTTAAACAAAAGATAGTTGAGGACAACAAAGAGTGTTGAATTTAAAAAAAATAGATAGAGAGGTACTCAGAAAACAGAATGAACTTTAGAAAATATCAATTAGGCAATATTAAATCGAAAACGAGCCATATAATAAATAAGGACATATACTGTGGTTCAATAGTCCAAATTTGCCATGGGTTAGCTGCAGGGGCCGGATCCCAGCTAGCGGTAGTCCTGAGGACTAGTGTACCGTGTCGCTTAGGCTTTTATGCCTTGTTGTCAGAAGGACCCTTTCGGCTTGTACCCATACCAAATTCTTCGTAAAAGAATCACAATATACTCGATATTTATGCAGGTGAGTTTCAATTTATAACTGCTTCATCTAAAATTCCAAGTTCACGACAAAGAAAATTGAAGCGCTCTTCGGATAGTGGCTTAGTAAAGAAATCTGCCAGCTGATGATCAGTGTCAATAAATTCTAAGTTAATCGTGCCATTTTGCTGATGATCACGCAAAAAGTGGTGTCTGATTTCAATGTGTTTAGTGCGTGAGTGGCAGACAGGGTTCTTAGTCAAATTGATTGCACTAGTATTATCACAGAATATAGGAATATGCATGAAAGATAACTTATAGTCTTCAAGGGTTTGCTTCATCCACAGAATTTGTGCACAACAACGCCCAGCTGCTATGTATTCAGCTTCTGTTGTGGATAGTGCAACAGAGTTCTGCTTCTAGCTAAACCAGGAGACTAAAGCTTTTCCTAATAAATGACACGTGCCGCTCGTACTTTTACGGTCGACCTTGCATCCAGCGAAGTCAGCATCGGAGTAACCAATAAGATCAAATGATGTTGACTTGGGATACCATAGGCCCACTGTAACCGTACCCTTAAGGTATCTAAAGATACGCTTAACCGCGGTCATGTGTGATTCCTTAGGATTAGCTTAATATCTAGCACATAGGCAAACACTGAACATGATATCGGGACGACTAGCAGTTAAATAAAGTAAGCTGCCTATCATACCTCGATACTTACGTTGATCAACAGGTTTGCCACTCTCATCTGGTTCGAGTTTGGTTGAAGTAGCCATTGGCGTGCTGATTGGTTTGATGTTGTCAAGATCGAACTTCTTCAGCATGTCCTTGGTGTACTTTGATTGGCAGATGAAAGTTCCATTAGCCAGTTGTTTTACTTGCAGACCAAGAAAATAGTTGAGCTCTCCCATCAAGCTCATCTCAAATTCCGTCTGCATACACTTGGCAAATTCTTGACAAAGAGTTTTATCAGTAGACCCAAAAATAATATCATCAACATAAATCTGAATTAATAGAATGGTGTCTTTGAAAGATTTGATAAACAGTGTAGTGTCAATTTTCCCTTTTGAAAAACCTTTCTCAAGCAAGAAACTGCTTAGCCTTTCATACCAAGCTCTGGGGGCTTGTTTAAGGCCATAAAGCGCTTTCTTCAGCTTGAACACGTGGTCGGGAAATTTGTGATTTTCAAAGCCAGGGGGTTGTTTGACATAAACTTTTTCCTTAATAAAGCCATTCAAGAAAGCACTTTTAACATCCATTTGAAATAATTTAAAGTTCTGATGATTGGCAAAAGCACAAAGCATCCGAATGGATTCTAGTCTAGCAACAGGAGCATATGTCTCATCGTAGTCGATACCTTCCTCTTGATTGTATCCTTGAGCTACTAGACGGGCTTTGTTACGAGTGACTGAACCATCTTTATTTACTTTATTTCTAAACACCCATTTGGTACCAATTATTGAGTGATTAGCCGGTCTAGGAACTAGTTCCCATACTTGGCTTCTCTCAAATTGGTTGAGTTCTTCTTGCATAGCAGAAATCCAAAATTCATCATTAAAAGCTTCAGAAATGTTTTTAGGCTCTACTTGTGAAATGAAGGCAGTGCTAGCAACGGAGTCTCTTAGTGATGATCTAGTAGTTACTCCACATGAAACTTCTCCTATAACTAAATTTTCTGGATGAGAAGGTTTGAAAGAGAATTTCTTAGGCAAACCCTCCAGAGAATTAGTTTCGGTTGAAGTATTCATTGGAGTAGAAGTTGATGGCTCAACGTCATCATCAAGAGTACTTGCTGCACTGTTGTCTTCATCAAAAGTCACATTTGTTGACTCTTCCACAATAAGTGAGCGTTTATTAAAAACTCTATATCCCTTACTCTTGGCGGCATAACCAAGAAAGATACCATCGTCAGCTTTGGCATCAAATTTGCCTAAGTTGTCTTTGGTGTTAAGGATAAAACATCTACAGCCAAAAACTTTTAAATAAGAAACATTGGGGGTTCTCCCAAACCAAAGTTCATAGGGTATTTTCTTCGTAATGGGACAAATTAGCACCCTATTCAAAATGTGGCATGCTGTACTAACAGCTTCTGCCCAAAAATATTTCGGAAGTGAAAATTTATTCAACATGACTCTGGCCATATCACCGAGAGTTCTATTCTTCCGCTCCACAACACCATTTTGTTGAGGAGTTCTAGGACAAGAAAATTCATGATCAAAGCCATTTGCATTACAAAAACTTTCAAAATCATAATTTACGAATTCGCCTCCATGATCACTTCGGATTCGAGTAATCATGTAGCCTTTTTCGTTTTGAACTTTCTTTACAAAAATTTTGAAAGCAGAAATAGCATCGCTCTTATTAGCGAGAAAGAAAACCCAAGTAAATCTCGAAAAATCATCAAAAATAACAAATGCATAAAGTTTGCCTCCAAGGCTAGCTATTCTACTAGGACCAAATAAATCCATATGAAGTAGTTGCAAGGGTCTAGTAGTACTTACAGAGTTGATAGAATGAAATTAGGATTTAGTTGCCTTGTTTAGTTCACATTCGGCACATACCGTGTCCTTTTTGAACGTGATGTCAGGCAATCCTCTCACTAGCTTCTTGGTGGAAAGCCTGGATATAGCATCCATGTTGGCATGACCAAGACGCTGGTGCCAAAGTAGTCGTTCGTCTTTGTGGGCATATAGACATCTACCTGTATTGTTAGTATTTATAGAAAGATAGAAAATATAGATGTTGTCCTCTCTTTTCCCTTCAAAAGCAATGTCTCCTGTTGACCTATCATAGATGTAGCAACTGTTTTGTCCAAAGTTAATATCATATCCATGATCAGCAAGATGACTAATGCTGAGCAGGTTATGCTTTAACTCGGTCACTAGGCAGACATCCTTTATTACAGGAGAAGGAGGATGACCAATGATACCATTACCTATAATGTGCCCTTTGAGATTGTTACCGAAGGATACGTATCCTTCTCTCTTCATCGATAGTGATGCAAAAAAGATTTGCGTCTCCCGTCATATGTCGCGAGCATCCACTATCGAGAATCCACTTACTTTCAGTTGAGGAGGGAAGGTCCACCTACATCAAGAGTAGATGTGACCTTTGGTACCCGAGTTCTTGGGGGTCCTGAAAAGTTAGTCTTTGGGAACCAAGCATATATCCTTTTATCTACAAGTCTTCTAACTCTGCACTGTGGTGAGATGTGTCCATGTAATCCACAATAAGTACAGATAGCATTCTTATTTATACTAGGAGCATGAGAATAATATCTATAAGCAACAGGATGATGGACATGATGTGAAGAGTTAGCATGGTGAAGATGATTATGCATGGAATAAGTGGCATGGTGATGGTGTCTATGATGGTATTGTCTATGATGTGTGACTTGCTGATATTGTCTAGATGGCATGTTATGATGATTTTGTCTATATGGTATACGAGAACCTTGTCTATATGGCATTGCATGATGATTTTGTCTATATGGCATGGCATGATGATTTTTATGTGTGGAGTGATGTTGATTGTGTCTTTGTGCATGATGAGTGTGTACTGAGTGAGAATTGTTCTTACGTGCACGTGGTTTGTGAAAGTTTGTGTATATAAATGCATGGTTATGTGCTGCATGAGAATGACGTGATTGACTAGCATGAGTGGTATTGTGCCCATGTGATTGGGTTTGAGGTTGAACAACCTGTTTACCCAATTTGGTTTCTAATCTTTTAGAAACAGCTTGCAGTTCATCAACCTTAATATTTAAGCCATAAATCTTAGTCATGGAAATCTTGTGTCTACTCTTTTTTTCAGCAAGCAACATGTTGAGAGTAGTGATTTCTTGAGTTTGTTGCTCAATACGTGCTTCAGCATCATGTAAGCTTAATTTAAGCTTGGATACTTCATCAGTGTCATTGGTGGGTGATGTGTTTCTAACATTATCAAGAAGTAAAGAAATTCTTTGTATCTCATCTTCTAGACTTTTGATTTTGTCCTTGGCATGTTTATATTTACCGATGACCTTTTTATGATCATCGAGTAAATCAGTGAAAGCATCGCCAAGTTCATCAAAAGAGAAGTCATCCAGAGTTTCGTTAGATACCTTGTTAGAAGTTGCCATCAGGCACACATTTGCTGTATCTTGAGGAGAGTCCTTTTCTTCCTCAGAGTCACTTGCTTCACTTTTATGCCAGATGCCTGTGTTGGCATATTTCTTTGATGAGTTCTTTTTGTATGGCTTCTCATAGCGGTTGCTCTTCTTCAGGAATGGGCAGTCTTTTCGGACATGTCCAGTTTTCTTGCAACCGTAACAAGTTGGTTCTTCTTCATCGTCTTCTTGAGATTCCTTCTTCCTTCGATTGAAGCGAAGGAATTTCCTGAAGTTGCGAACCATGAGAGCTTGGTCTTCATCATCCGAATTATCTTCTTCGGTCTCATCATGATTAGCTCTTCGTTGATGAGCTTTGAGTGCGATCTCCCTGGTCTTCGGAGCAGGCTCTTCGAAGTCCTTGAGGTCAAGCTCGTGAGTCATAAGCTTACCCATCAAGGTCTCCATTGACATTGTTGTGAGATCGTTTTCTTCTATGATGGCTGTCACCTTAGGGTTCCAAATCTTTGGTAGCCCTCTGAGCAGCTTACGAATCTTCTCGTGGTTTGAGTACTGCTTTCCAAGCGAGGATAGAGGATTGATGATGTCGAGGAATCTTGTGAACATTTGAGTGATCGTCTCACTTGGCTTCATCTTGAAAGCTTCGTATTCTTGAGTGAGACGGCTTATTTTGGATTCCTTGACCTGTGTGGTTCCTTCATGCGTCACTTCTAGAAGTCTACATACTTCATGAGCAGTGGTGCATGTAGAGATCCTGTTGAACTCATTCCTGTCTATGGCACAGAATAAAGCATTAATAGCCCTAGCATCTAGACTTGCCTGTTTCTTCTCCTCGACAGAATATTTGTCGTGTGGTTTCTCAATGAGGTCACCATCGACAACTATTCTGGCGGGCTTTTTGTAACCGTCAGTGACGACAGTCCACAGGTCAAAGTCTAGAGACTTAAGATAGAAGCTCATCCTTATTTTCCAATATGTGTAGTTAGTCCCATCAAATAGGGGAGGCCTATGAGTGGACTGACCTTCACCATGATTGGAAATCAAGGATTGTGTGGTTGCCATGGATCAGCTCTTAGGATGTTAGTCCTTATAAAGAGAACAGAGCTCTGATACCAATTGAAGAACAGTTTGGCAACTCTAGAGGGGGGTGAATAGAGTTTATATAGAAAAATAGCCAATTAAAAATAACTCTTTCACCAACAATAAAAAAAATCAGAGTAAAGTACGGAAAATAAATGAAGAGCAGAAGAGCATACGCAAACACAACGATTTTAACCTGGTTTCCCTCGTGGAGGACTAGTCCAGGCCTGAGAACTCTAGCTCAGGATTAAATCCACTATTTGTGAAATAGTAGCTTACAACCCGTGCCTTTACTTCAGAAGAGCACGTCAACTTCTTACAGAGAATCGCAGTGGCGATTGCTTGGAATTGTCCAAGCGACTTCTTCACTCTTGCACAAGAATCCTAACTGAGAGGTGCTGAGCACTCGAGACTTAGGAGGCTTGTGGCTAGTAGATAGGAAGGGTATGGCTTATTGAGCTTGTAGGAGAGAAGAGAAGAGAAGATTGAGTGAGTAAAAAAGAGAGAATTCATGCCCTATTTATAGTGTTTTTAGAGGCAGAATTCGGCCAGAATTCGGGTAGGAAAATTCAAAAATTTGATCGTTGGACAGCTAGCAACCAGCTAACCCTAAAATTAGGGTTCCTGATTTCTAGGGGACAGAGTTCAGCCCGAACTCTGTCTCCAGAGCACAGAGTGGTTCTAAGTGGGACTTGTGGGCATTTTTTGTTTTGGTGGAGCTTGGGATTTTGGGTAGGCTTATAGACTAAGTTCCAAGAGCTCAGCATAACTCAGAGTACATACTTCTAGACTCAATAAAATATAAAAGTACAGACTCGAAAATACACTGAGAGTCGGAAACTGAGCTTTTGTCTGTCCTGAACTGAATGCAGACGTCGTGTGTCGTATTGAATTTATACAGATATTATTTAGTCAATGTAGTCAATATTTGGTTGACTGTGACTTTGTGTCAACACTTCAAGCATTGTTCAATGCCCGAGACTTCTTCCGGGACCTCAGAATACGACAGCCGTATTCCGTTGTGTGGAGAGATATTCCTTTTCCGCCACGGTACAAACCATTTCATATTGATTTGTATGACGGAAAGACCTCTGCTAGTCAGTACATAACTTATTTTGAGGTCACAACGACCACTTGCCGTATAGCAATGCCATCCTCACACGATTATTCATCGGAGCATTGGAGGGGATCGCGTTCGACTGGTACCGCAACCTTTCGGACAAATGCATCTATTCTTTTGAAGGCTTCAAGCACATGTTCCTAGAGAGATTCTATGAAGTCGGGCACGATATGACAATATCGACTCTCATGGACATCACTTAGGGGGAGAGGGAGCTAACAAGGAACTATATCGAGCGGTTCTGCCAAACCGTAATGAGATTGCCCCAAGGCAATTCCGAAAGCTCCTTGATTGAAATCTGCCAGAAGAAGTTGCTCCCCACAATCAGCCTCTGGATGGGCGAAGATCAGTTTAGGGATTGGACGACCTTCATCATAAGTGTCACCAATACGGAGGCGAAGCTAAAGAAGGCTCGCCAGCTGGGATTACACATCCTGGATGAAGAGGACAAAGGCAAATGTCCTGGTACCACCCCCAATAACAACAATAGTGGCGGCCCCTCCAATAACGGGGACAATAAAGGCAAACAGGCCATGGGTTCTGGTACGACCAAGAAGCATGAACAAAAGCAGGCAGAAGCTCAGTGGCCCAAGGTGAATTACTCATTCGAAGATAGTCATGTCAAGCCTATCTTTGACATGCTCTTACAAGGGGACAAGATCCAACTCCCTCCACCAAGGTACGAGCCTCGAGCGGCGAAGATGGTGGACCCAAAATATTGCCACTTCCGCCGCTATGTTTATTGTTCCACTCATGACTGCTTTCAATTAAAGCGGTACATCCAGAGTCTTATCGACTCCAAAGCTCTGTCGCTAGATTTTGAAGAGGTTACCGTGGCGACAAACATGGTATCAATTCAGTTCGGTGACTTTCCTCCAACAAGCACTCAAGACGGGATAATACCTATCCTCCGGGCAACGATGGAGGTTACTAATCTTCCTCCCATCTGGGACCAGACGACTGGCTTGACACCTCTTACCACGTCACGAGGAGAGGTCATGTGGGTGCACCCAGACTTAGTGCATAAAATTACCTAGGAGTTGTCACCTCCAGCCAACAAGAAGAAGGACATGAAGTCTAGATCCTGCCATACAATTTTAGCCAAAGCTGAGGAGGCGACGACCGTTGTTACCCGGTCTGGGGTACATGTCCAGCCCATTCTGGGTCATTCAGTCGAAGAACCTCAGCCGGCAGCGCTGTCGGCTACTAATATTCTGGGGCCATCTCAGCCCCCGCTGGCGGACAGGTTCAAGCCGAAAGAAACCCGCTTCGACAGGCCGCTTCGTAAGGATGCACCTCAGGGAACAGAGAGACCTTACAACTTTGACATATTAGTACAACTGGCTAATATGCCAACAAAGTTGTCATTATACGAGCTCCTAAGGCTCTCCAAGGATCTTCGTGTCGCATTGAGCGAAGCACTCTAGAATGCCGACGCCTACTTAACCCAGGTCAAACCTACAGAGGAAGACTCATCAGCAGATCTTTAGGCCAGCAATTGTGCAGACGCGATGCTCAACTTCGTATTTACCCTACAGGATATGTTAATCAAGACCAACTTGCATGATCGCCCCTTGTACTATACTAGATACAAAGGAGATATCAAGGTAGATCGGATGCACATCAATCCTGGCTCATCGATAAGCATCATCCCGAAAAGCTTGCTTCAAGTCCTCGACATCCCGATGCACCAGCTAGCGGTGACCAATACTGCCATTAGCGGTTTCAACTCGGGAAGGAGCTATCCCTTAGGAAAGATTCGATTGAAATGTCAGATCGGAGACCTGAGGACGGAGGTTACCTGCTACGTCATAGACGCAGATGCGTCCTATAATATCCTCTTGGGGCGTCCGTGGATACATGACTATATGATTGTGCCATCCACACTCCACTAGTGCTTCAAGTATGTCAGTAAGCATGGCTTCGTGAAGACGGAATTCGCTGACATCGATCTCTTCAAAGGGGTTGAGTCATTACTCTTCGGAGGCTTGTATATATGAAGAATCCAAGAAGCACATAACTGACGAACTGGAGGCCATAACAGGGCCAGAGGAACCTTTGATAATTCATCTCCAGGCCCAAAAACTAGGCAAAGCGGTACCCCTTGTCGCAACTTTGCATAAAGAGGTGCCCGGTTCTCCCGCCCTAACTGCGCAGTTAGAACCGATGGTCATTCGACTCCCAAGGTCTAGCCAGGAGCCAAGACACGTCATAAGGCAGATGGTGATCCGATTGCCAAAATCCAATCAAAGGCGACCGGAAGATGCGAGGCCCTCTGGGGAGCCGATGGTGATCCGATTGCCAAGATCCAGTCATAAGCAATCGGAAGACATAAAGTCCTCTATCGAGCCGATGGTTATCCGTCTTCCCAAGACGAGCCGGCAACCAAGTGTTAATCCGAGGCCCTCAGGCAAGCCAATGCCACAAGCAGAACCCTTGGTGGTCAAGTTGCCTAAGACAGTGTCCCAACCTCCGGTCACACAGGGGGTAGCTGAAGAGGAGGCAGAACTCGCGAAGTATCTTGTTGCAAAGGTGGATATTCCCTTTCCTGACGATGTAATCCCTATGGACAAAATTCTTTATTTCATCAATAAGAGGCTGCCGTTGAACTATCCTGAGTGTAATAAGCTTAATCTGATGTATGTTGTGGAGCACGATCTGGACATTAACCTATACATACAGGTGACAACCGTCCATACCACAAACCGACTTACTCCTATTAGAGGTGCCTACTTCCTAGTCCCAGGCAGAAGAGAAAAGGATCACACGATCATCGTCGGCCAAAAAGAAGGTCCTCAACCTTTCATACCACAAGAGTTTGATTTTGAAGCCGATGCTGGAAGATTATCGCTCTACCTGTATAGTCTACAAGCCAAGTACTTCATGCAAAAGCAGGCATACGACATAGAGGATACCCCAGGTCTGAATTATGGCAATGGTAGGCGATCGCCTCTGCAGCTGTCAACCCCGGCTGGAAAACCTCTGGATTATTACGGTAAGTCCAAATGCGGCCTCGGTTATGCTACACCTGCAACAATGCCCGAGAGCTCCGATGAGGAATGCGAGTGGCATTCTCACTCATTTGAATCACCTATATATGATTCCGATGACAGCATTAGGGATATATTCAGGCAGACATTATCTGTCAATATGGCATTCGCTGACATTGAAGAGGAAGACGAAGATCTACTCGAACCTCTTAAATTGGAGCCATGGGTCCAACAACTGGATGCACAATGGAAGAAGTGCTTTGAACAACGAGACCCCCCCACTGAAGATGAGGTCATGCAAGTTAACCTCGGTGATGAATCCTCTCCAAAGCTAATCTTCGTCAGTAAAAGCCTGACGGACGGCGAACGGGAGTCGTTGTTGTAACTCGTCAAAGAGTATATCGACATTTTCGCTTGGAGCTATGAAGATATGCCAGGACTAAACCCTGAGATCATACTTTATAAGCTCAATATTCATCCGAACGTAAAACCAGTCAAACAACAGCAACGGCGGTTCCGTCCAGACATCATAAACTCCATCGAAGCGGAAGTAAACAAGCTTATAGCTAGCGGTTTCATCCGTAAGGAGCAGCACCCAGACTGGATAGCTAATATAGTACCAGTTGTCAAGAAGAATAGAAATATTCAAATCTGTATCGACTTTCGCAATCTGAATGCGGCATATCCTAAAGATGAATTCCATCTTCCCATCACTGGCATAATGATCGATAATACGTGTGGCTTCGAATGTATGTCCTTTATGGACGGCTTTTCAAGATACAATCAAATCAAAATATCTTCTGACGATGAGAAGCATACGTCATTCCGAACACCAATCGGCGTGTATTGTTACACGGTCATGCCCTTCGGCCTGAAGAACACAGTTGCTATATATCAACGAGCTATGAGCGTCATCTTCAGAGATCACTCACGTAAGACGGTGGAGTGTTACGTTGACGATATTGGCGTCAAAAGCCGCTCCAAGGATGATCACTTACATGATTTGAGGAAAGTATTCGACCTTATGCGAGCGCAAAATCTGAAGATGAATCTCACCATGTCCTTTTTGGACGTGTCCAGCGAAAAGTTCTTGGGCTTTGTCATCACTTCCCATGGTATTAACATGGACCCCGATAAGACAAAAGCAATCCTGGAGATGAGTCCACTGAGGAACCTCCGTGAACTCTGCGACCTCTAGGGAAGACTAGCCTACATCAGGAGGTTCACTACCAAAATAAGTCATATCAGCGACGTATTTAGCGACTCCAAGGTAGAACGTCGCTATTTTTGGGGGTTTTAGCGACGTTTATCTAAGACGTCGCTGTTTGTCGCTAACAGCGACTAATAGCGACGTCTAGCGGCTACAATTTGTTAAATAGGAATCTGTGTCGCAAGTTCGTCGGTACATGTCGCTGATATAGCGACGTGTAGCGACGCATTTTAAGCAGCGTCGTCGTTTCATAAATATCAGCGACGTTTAGCGACGTCCTAAAAGAACGTCGCTAATCGTTTCATATAGCCGACAAGGGTTTCCTTTTCGATATTTCACAAATTTTCCTCCCAATTTTTTGTGTGCTCCTCCTCCGCGACGCTCCTCTGGCGATTTCCCTCCTCCAGCCTCCTCCTCCGCGGCGCTCCTCCTGCGATCTCCCTCCTCCTTCTCCTCCTCCTCCTCCTCCTTTCTCAGGTAGCTCCTCCTCAGGTAACTCTCCCCCCCGCTTCCCAGTTTCTCCTCATCTTCTAGCTTTCTCTCTCGCTTCTAGTTTGTGTCTACGAGAGTGTGGACTCGCTGCAGGGGACACGAGAGCGTGGACTCGCTTCTAGTTCGTGTGACACCTATTTTGTTGGTTTGGACATGTTGTGTCCCACTGTATGGATACGAGACTCACAGTGTGACACCTATATACTAATACTGGGAGTTTTTTGGGCATATCAACTGTCAATTTAATGTTTTGCTTGGATTCGAATTCTAATTTAGGGTTCGAGCCCTATTTACTGATACTGGGAGTTTTTTTGGGCTTTTTCAGGGTTTTGAAATGATGAATAAATTGACTAATAATTATTATCGAGCTCTATAAAATTTCAGCTATGTCACGAAGGATGGATACTAATCCTGTGAATGAGTTTTCTCCTAAGTATTCTCGACAGTTGAGTATGATTTAGCTCACTAACATTACTGAAATATGGAATGATTAGTGTAGGATATGTTGGTCAGGTTTTGGCAGAGTCAGCTATGTCACGAAGGATGGATACTAATCCTGAATACCATATTTTAAATCCTACAGCGCTGCTTAGTTGAAAGTCTTAATTAGACTTTCTGTTCAGTACCCTTTGACTGCTTAGTTGAAAGTCTTAATTAGACTTTCTGTTCAGTACCCTTTGACTAGTTTGATTTGTATAATTATCTTCCATTCGACTGGCGAGACAGAAATCTATGTATGACATTTGCTATAAGGAATTTGCATTAATCTACGGTACGACATCGTGATCAGGACATAGTCCCTGCAGCCATTCGACTGGCGAGGCAGAAACTATGTAGCCGTAGATAAAGTTGACTGTCCTCCGACCCCCATCCCTTGGCAATGATGATACGACAACCTATCACTACATCTTTTAGTAGTAGATAATGTCTTAGTATTACATTATGTGGGTTCATCTTGATTCTGTTATATCTTTCAGATACTAGATTCGATAAGAACATATACTACACCATATGTACAGAACATAGATGATTCAAACTAATGTATGCTAGAATGCATTTTGGGTTGTGTTCTGAGCCATTCGTCCCCACACTTGGCAATTATGCAGAACCGTTTGTGGATATACAATCGTCATCCTGATGAATTATTATCTGTGTCAATCTTTGCAGAATTATCTTAAAATGGATATGAATTACTATCTGCGGAACCGTTTGTGGATGTACAATCGTCATCTTGATGACATGTATGGTGTGCGGGATGAATTTATACAGGGTGTGCAACAGTTCCTGCAGTTTGCCAAGGCGTGCCCTCAATACATGGACCGTACAAAAATTAAGTGTCAATGTATGAGATGTCGTAACTTGAAATATTATTTGGAAGTGGATGTGACATATCATTTGTATTCGAGGGGTTTCATGCCAAATTATTATCAGTGGACCGCACACGGAGAACTTGTGTCTTTAGCCTCCGAGTCGGAGCCTTATGTGGAGCCTTATGTAGATGTCCACGAGCGTGCTGATTACGACCAAGGGTGGACGAACATGGTTTTCGATGCTGCGGGGCCTAGTTTCGATCCGAACAATCAATATACAGATGAGGAGGCACCGAATGACAATGCTGCAAAGTTCTTGGAGTTGCTAGAGAATGCAAGGACTCCTTTATATCCTGGTTGTGATGACCATTCACCGTTGGAGGTGGTTACAAGATTGTTGAGCATACAATGAAGTTTTAACATGTCTCAAGAATGCTACAACCGAATCCTGGAGTTAATTAAAGATATATTGTCGGAGGGTGGCAAGTTACCTAAAGACTTCTACTGATCCAAGAGAATAGTGAGATCGCTCTGGATGGGGTATGAAAAAATTGATGCATGTCGCAACGGATGCATGTTGTACTATAAGGACGACAAGGATGAAGACACCTGCAGATTTTGTGGTGCCGATCGCTTCAAGGCAACTAGTACAACAAGGACTTCTGGTGCACGCAAGCCAACAGATTCGATACACTATTTGCCTTTGACGCCGCGGTTGCAGAGGTTGTTTATGGCAAAGGAGACAGCTGATAATATGAGTTGGCACAAGCAGGAACAAATAGATGGAGTACTGGATCATCCATCCGACGGGGAAGCATGGAAGCACTTTGATCGAGTGTATCCCGATTTTGCTTCGGAGCCGCGTAATGTCAGATTGGGGCTTTCCTCCGACGGTTTTACCCCATTTGGACTTTCGGGCTCACAATATTCTTGTTGGCCAGTGATTGTTACTCCGTACAACTTGTCGCCTTGGATGTGTATGAAGACTCCTTACATGTTCCTAACTGTTATTATTCCATGTCCGAAGAACTCGAAGAGGAACATCGATGTGTACTTACAGCCCTTGGTAGATGAGCTGAATCAGTTGTGGAAAGTAGGTGCAACCACATATGATGTTTCCAGAAAGCAGAACTTTCAGATGAGGGCTGCACTAATGTGGACCATCAATGATTTCTCGGCCTATGGAATGTTATCGGGTTGGAGCACCCATGGTCGTCTTGCATGTCCGTATTGTATGGATCACACTAAGGCTTTCCGTTTGAAACACGGAGGAAAACCGTGCTTCTTTGATTGTCATCGACAGTTCTTGCCAAAGGATCATCCGTACCAGAGGAACATGAATGCTTTTCGTGCTGGCGTGGTAGAGAAGTCCAGTCCACCGCTACGGTGGTCCGGGGACACGATATGGAAAGAAGTTAAAGAATTGTCAAGTGCTATTGAAGAGCCTACAGCGGGGTACAAGTGTGATGGATTTGGTCGCGCTCACAACCGGACGAAGAGGAGTATATTCTAGGACCTACCATATTGGAGTGACCATCTGCTCAGACATAACCTGGATGTCATACATATCTAGAAGAATATATTTGACAATATAATAAATACTGTGATGGACGTAAAGGGGAAGACGAAAGACAATCCCAAGGCCAGGTTGGACTTAGAAAAAATATGCAGACGTCCAGAGTTGCATTTGATAAAGGAAGGCAGTGGGAAATATAAGCAGCCCAGGGCCATTTTCTTACTGGACAAGGAGGACAAAGGTAAACTTTGTAGGTGGATCCAGGGCCTAAAATTTTTAGATGGGTACGTATCGAATTTGAGAAGATGTGTTGACCCGAAGGAGAATAAACTACAGGGTATGAAGAGCCACGACTGTCACGTTTTTATGGAGAGGTTAATCCCGATTGCATTTCGGGAATTCTTACCTCATATCATTTGGGATCCACTGACAGCGCTTAGCATATTCTTCAGAGATCTTTGTTCTACTAAGTTGCTCGTGGATCAGCTTGAAAAGCAGGAGAAGGACATTGCAGTAACATTGTGTAAGCTTGAGAGGGTGTTCCCTCCTGGATTCTTCGACTCTATGGAGCATTTGCCAATTCATCTTTCATATGAGGCACGTGTTGGTGGGCCCGTCGGTTATCGGTGGATATACCCATTCGAGCGCCATCTAAACCACCTGAAGAGGAAGGTAAAAAATAAGGCACGGGTCGAGGGTTCTATTTGTGAAGCCTATGTCCTTGAGGAGATTACAAACTTTTGTTCAATGTATTTCAAGCCTCATATTGCTACAAATAGAACAAGAGCTCCGAGGAACGACGATGCAGATATAGAATATAATGATGCATTATTGAAAGTCTTCAATGCTCTTGGAAAGCCTTCAGGAAAACTGAAAAAGAGATATTTGAATAATGAGGAACTAAAGGCTGCCCAGTTATATATATTACTCAACTGCGAGGAGGATGAAAGTGGAAAAGCTAGAGTGGTAAGTAAAAATCTTCAACGTTCAAGTCATCTATTTGTTGACTACGTTATTATAATTTAACGAGTATATCCCAGTATTTATTGGTTTTCAGCAAATTAATGATGAGGTGAGGTCAAGTAGACCATACATTGCAGATGAAGAAGTAGAAGAAATGAGACTTCATTTTCCATCTTGGTTGACTGCATATGTACGTAAGAAGCTAGTTAGAATCTTCCTCCATTCACAACTGCACAAGAAATAACTTAACATTAAACTTAATTTTGTATCTTTTCGTGTTTAGGTCGATCGTCCGGACGTCATTCTTGAGAATGAATCTATTAGAACTCTTGCCAAGGGACCAATTTATGTCGTCAAAGTATGGCCAAGTTATTGCTTGAATGGGTTTAAGTTCAAGTCAACAAATGCTCTCATCAGAGATAGCTTCCTGGATCTTGATTCTACAAAAAACAGTTACTTGTGTATCAAATCTATAAACTACAAAGATGTCACTCCAGGCAATGATTTCTATGGCGTCTTAAGGGAGATCGTGGAATTGACGTACAACTATGGCATAGAGCCTGCCAAGATCGTGTTGTTCAAAGTTGATTGGTTCGATCCCATACAAGATCAAGGATGAAAAATTAACAAGCATGGTCTTGTGGATATTAACTACCGTCATCGATACCAAGAATACGAACCATTTATCCTAGCAAGTCAAGCTCAACTCGTATATTTTATAACATATCCTAGACAGGGAACAACGAGGTACGACTGGTGGACAGTATGCAAGACTAAAGCCAGAAATACCTACGACATCGATGAAGTGGCTTATCAGGAGGACGAGCTGACTCTTGTACCTAATATAGTTGATGTCGACTCAGCAGAAGTTCCCCATTCAATATCTACTTATGTAGAAGAGGTACAAGTATCCGAAGGGGAAGACGAAGGAGATGTTAGTGACGATGAAGAGGAAAAGAAAGAGGATGAGGAGGAGGAGGAGGCAAACGAAGAAGATGAATTTTCAGAGGATGATTGAGAAACAGTGATTTTGATGTATTCATATTTCTGTAATCTTAAATTATGAACTATGATCATTTTTGAAAACTTAAATTATAAATTCTAATGTATGCAGATATTTCTAAACTGTCATTGTATTTATTTATATTTTCAATCATAAACTATGATTTCGATGTATTCATATTTCTGTAGTCTTAAATTATGAACTCCAATGTTATTATCAGCATGGCAGGACAACGCGGAGGCACCTAAGGACCACGCGAAGATAGGCTAGGACGATCCGTGTCCTTAGGTGGGCAGAGAGCTCCGTTACCAGAGGATGGCTCTGGACCATCGTCTGACCCGAGTACTCCATTGTACCATACGGTCTCAGGTCCGGGTGGCAGTGCACCTGCGACGAGCAGTTCTAGGCTTGCTAATCATACTACTTCCTCTAGCCTTCCTACCGCTGACAGCAGCATGGCGGGTGAGGAGCAGGTGGAGGAGGTAGTCCCTACTTCCGCCCGTCCCACCCGGGCGGATCCATACCAGAGCGACCCTCCATGCGCACCTCAGGACGAGACGAGGATGGAGATTTGGGCCGACGGTCCTACGAAGTAAGTTAAATCAATATTTTATGCATGTCTGTATATCTATATATATTCATTAATACGTTGGTTATCGTTGTATACAGATATCGTTCCTCGTCGGTACAGAGAGCGTTGGGCACCTTTCTAAGGTCCAACTATGGGGCCCGTGGATCAACTACTCGGATGCCTCGGAAGAGAGGAAGGCATTCTGGTTTGCCCACTTCAAGGTAACTAAAGATAGTTAATTTAGTATGATTAATATAATTTTAAGCATTTTTTAGAACTTATTATTTTAATTTGTAATTATTGTAGAGGACTTATTTTTATCCACCACACCGGGCCGAGCAGATTGAGAGGCAGTTTTCTGCCGTCGCCGCCAAGTTGATCCGTGATGCAATTGACGATCAGAAAGCTCGTCACCGCTCCGGAAAGCCGATTGCTAGTTGGATCACACCTGACCAGTGGACCACGATGAGGGCTCGATTTGAGGAGCCCGGGTACAGAGAGCGGTCGGAGAAGGCGAAGGCGGCTAGGACGATGGCCAAAAAGTGGTGTGGTGGATCGATTCCTATGACGGAGCATTTCCGTCGTCTGGTATGTAATTTATTGTAAAATATAAGATTTTATTGATAGTAGGAGTATATAATTTTCTATTTTACTAAAGAATAAAATATAACAAACACGCAGGTGAAGAGGGGTGAGGACGCAAACATGGTGACCGTCTTCCTGGCCATCCATCGGAAGGACGGGAAGCTCATCAACGACCGGGCTACTCAGAGCTATGTAAGTACTAATTTAGATTTCGTTAATTTTTAACACAACTTGAAGAATATACAGATAACCATATACTTAATAATAATTAAATATTTTAGACGTTTATTAGGATAATTTAGGTAAGTACTGATGTATAAAGATGCACAATAATTTCTAGGAAGAGTATGTTAGGCTACGTGATGAGCGTGCGAGTGCTAGTGCACAGACAGGCGGAGGGGTTGGTACATCGCAACCCTCTCCGCCTCAGTCGGAGGACGAGCTCTGGAAGAACGCTGTTGGTGGTCTTCAGAGGGGTACGTACTACGGTACGGGGTCCTACGGCGCATTTATTGCGACGCAGGCATCCAGGGCTCCCTCTTCCAGTGCGCATTCACAACCGTCATAGGCCGAGTCGTCCCGAGTCGAGGAGACCATTATCCGCCAGATTGCTGAGCTGCGCGACGATATACTGAGGAGGATTGCTGAGCAGCAAGGGCCTCAGGCACAAGAGGATGCTGCGTCGGTCACCGCACGCTTTGACGAGCTCGAGCGCACCGTGCAGCAAGTACAGGGGACACATGAGTCCATTCACGACACCGTTACTAGGATAGCGGCTTGCATGGAGCAATGCAGCGCCAGACTGCGAGCCCTAGAGGAGACGCGGACGCACCCATCTCCAGCGGTTACACTACCTCCTTCTCCAGCGGTTGCATTGTCTCCTCCTTCATTGTCGTCGGTGGTTCTTACACCGGAGCAGTATGCTTACCTTCTTTCCAGGAGCGGTGATGCTCCTCCTGATCAGCCGTAGTCGACATATATATTGTTGTGTGATGGCCCATTATTGGGTCTTTTATGTGGTTATACATACATTATTCTTATGTGGACCATTATGTTTGACATTGTTGTTACAAATTTTCATAAATCTGTGTTGATTGATGAGATTGTGTTTCAAACGTGTTCGTGATTGTGTGTATATGTGTTGTTTGATACTGTGTTCGTGAAACGCCGTCGTTGTTGTAACAAATGGTGTAGGGGATGCTGCAAATTCTGCAAATGCTGCAAATTCTGCAAATGCTGTAAATGCTGCAAATTCTGCAAATGCTGTAAATGTTGTATTTTTTTTATTTTTTTTAATATTAGCGACGTTCAGCGACTGTCAGCGACGTCCAGCGACGAAAAAAACGTCGCTAAGTAAATATAAGGCACGTCGCTAACATTAATGAATACCGTCGCTAATCGTCACTAATCGTCGCTACGTAGGACGTCGCTAAACGTCGCTATACGTCGGTAATATAGCGACGTCAAAAAGTCGCAGAACGTCGCCATTTGGCTCTCAAGCCAGGTCAGCATCGATGCATGTAAAGTCGCTCAACGTCGCTAGGTTACGTCGGTAAATGATGACATTTTCTGTCGCTGGTGGTCGCTGAATTCGCGACGTGTCCGCGTCGCTAAGTTTCGTCGCAATAGCGACGTTTTGCGACGTTTTCATGTTTAGCGACTAGGTTAATAACGATTACTTGCAAACGTCGCTAAATACGTCGCTAATCGATTCTAGCGACGTATTTTCCCGATTTAGCGACGTCTTGTGGCGTCACTGATGTGACAAATTTTAGTAGTGGTTCATATCTAACCTCTCAGGGCGATGTCAACCCTTCACACAACTCATGAAGAAAAGCGTCTCTTTCGTATGGAATGAAGAATGTCAACGCATCTTTGATGACATTAAGGAACACCTGTCGAATCCGCCGATTCTGGTAGCCCCGATCGCCGGAAAGCCCTTCCTGCTCTATATACGGGCAATGGAACACTCCCTCGGTGCCTTACTAGCACAAAACAATGATGCGGGACACGAACAAGCCATTTACTATCTCAGCCAGATGATGGTGGGACCAGAATATAGGTACACCATCGTGGAGAAGGAGTGCCTTGCCCTGGTGTTCGCCATTCAGAAAACACGATACTATGTGAAGGGGCAGACCATCCATGTTGTCTCACGAGTTAATCCCCTCAGGGTTCTCATGACCAAGCCAGGCGCACTCAGTTCTCGCCTAGCCACATTGGTGATACTATTATCCCCCTACGACATGGACTTCGTTCCGCAGAAGGCTGTCAAAGGTCAAGCCTTGGCCGACTTTCTAGCAGCCCATCCAGGCTCAGAAATAGCCCAAATGTATGAAAAAATCCCAGACGAAGTCGTTAACTCAAACATGACTTCACATGATAACGCTTGGCGATTGTTCTTTGACGGTGCTTCAAGAACAGGGCCACAAGGTGATATCGTCACTTGAGTCAGGGTAGTATTAATCTCTCCCTCTGGGTTGGTAGTCAATTGGATATATTCTCTCACAGAACCCTGTTTAAACAATGTGGCTAAATATAACGCTCTGGTCATCGGACTCCGACTCGCAAAAGAAGTATGAGCAAATACCTGGAAGCGTATTGCGACTCGCAGCTGATTGTTAATCAGATCCGAGGCTCATATGAGGTTCGCAACGAGTACCTAATTCCTTACCATCAGACAACAATTGCCATCATTGCAACCTTGGAGGGATTCTTTATAGAGCATGTTCATAGGATCCAGAATATTGAAGCCGATGCCCTAGCAGGCCTCGCCGCTTCTTTGATGGTTCTAAATTATGCTCATCATCTAGTCGACGTGATAGGCTATGAGTTGGTCTATCCCAAAAATAATGTTCAACTGGATACGAGTTACTCCGCCCAAATAACCAATAACGTGCAAGACTGGAGACTTCCGTTCATCGACTTTGCAGTCTACGGAATCCTGCCTGAGAATATAAAAGAAGCAACTTCAATCAGAAGGCGTTCTCTCAGATTATTTTATGACACAGAAACAAAAATGTTATATTGACGATCTTACGACGGGCTACTGCTAAAATGTCTGTCAAAAGCAGAAGCTAAAGAATCCTTACGCGAGGCTCACGATGGTGTTTGCAGGGCTCACCAACCTGGCCCGAAGTTGCAGGACCATCTCCGTCGAATGGGTTATTACTGGCCTATGATGGTAGCAGACGCAGTCGATTATGCAAACAAGTATAAGGCTTGTCAGATCCACGCAGATTTCATACATTTTTCATCCGAATTCTTACACCCAATAGTAGCCTCTTAGGCATTTGAAGCATGGGGAATGGACGTCGTTGGCCTAATCACCCCGCCCTCGTCCAAAGGGTACCAGTTTATACTTGCAATCACCGACTACTTCTCCAAGTGGGCGGAAGCTGTTCCACTGGCAGAGGTAAAGACATCAAATGTGATCAGTTTCATAAAACATCATGTCATTTTCCATTTTAGACTGCCACTGAGAATTATTCATGACAATGGTTCGCAGTTCGCAAGCCATGCTTTCTATCGATTCTGTGACAAGAATCAGATTCAGAATGTAGCTTCAACGTGTCACGACCCGCACCCACTGTGAGGGTACGAGTACGTAACAGCGCCCAGCCTACGCCATAGTATCGGCGGTAGAACGCTGTCCTAGGTCACATACATCTAACGATTTATAAGGTACATGTACAGTTTATATACTCTGAATGGAGGTGACATAAATAAGTACAACTCAATCACAGCTAAGAAAGATAGTACTGAACGATAGAATAGATAAAACTCAGAATCCACAGATGATAATACAATACAGAGAGATAGCTGAAACTAAGATAAACATCTCCACAATCCAGGGTACAACTTCAATATATACAATGTATCATAACATGAAAGTAAATAGAACTAGCCTAGCTAACTAGCCTAGTCTACAGGGGTAGTATCGTCAGCAAGTACTAGATCCTCCTGAGGGTCCAGCTCAAGTGTGTCGTCTATGCCTGCTCCATAATAGGTAGGACACTGCTCCTCGAAGTCATCTGTAATATTTCAACAGGTCCAGTCAGGACTAGAGCGAGCACAGTATATCTCACGCAGTTCATAATGTGACAGGATAAATAAATATGCAATAGAGTAAGATACATGAAACGCTGCAGAATATACATGAAGTAAAAGAGAAAGCTGTAATGTAAATAGATACTATAAATAGAGAACTACAGTGAACTAGTGATTTAGAGTACAAGATGAACATGTGAACGGCTTGAATTTGCACATGAGTAATCTAAGAGTTTGCACATGAGTATACTACTTTGGAATTGTTCACATGACCATTCATACTCCTTCATACCCCAATCAATACACAATGATCCAGACAGGTTATGTTATTGCACATGATATCACATGAAGGCCCATAATATGGTGCACATGACAGTACATGAGGACTCCGTGAACATGAGAGTAGATGAATCACGAGAGTGCACATGAATGGTAAAAGCACCGGAGTACATGATGAAAGTGAAACACACATGACATACTATAACCGGATGCTCCCGAGGAGGATAACATCTCATGAAGGGATCCATATAGTACCAATCCGTGTTAACGTCGTGACAGCATCAAGTAAAGTAATCTAGTGCATAAATGTAAATCCTATCAAGTATAAAACGGTCAGAGAATGTACTCGCCTGATATCCTGAATATCCGGAAGAAAATACTGCCTGAGGAGTGGTGTCTGGCTCCTAATCAGAACAGTACAAGTCACAACATGTCTAGCTAATAAAATAAGATACTTTGATGCAGTCTACATGATATTAGGTCAATCCTAGACCAAAGTCTACCCTGGTCAACTTCAGTCAACTAAATGGTCAAAGTTAGGTCAACTAGGTCAACCTAGACTCAAAAAGTC
Organism: Iris pallida; assembly: GCA_029216955.1. NCBI lineage: Eukaryota > Viridiplantae > Streptophyta > Magnoliopsida > Asparagales > Iridaceae > Iris > Iris pallida. The sequence continues at coordinate 3,119,423 of JANAVB010029815.1, forward strand.
TAACTAGGCCTAAACAGTCTATCCTAGCTAGTACACACCATACACTAGTCTATAGGGTATTACACATGTGTATATATCATATACACAATACCACCCAAGTCTACCCTAGGCTATGTCATCTAGGTTATAGGCCATAGGCCCTATCCCATAGGCAATAGCCACACACTAGGTACACATCTAGGCTATACATATATGCACTCCACATATATATATATATATATATAAAAAAAAAAATATATATATATATATATATATATCTACATACACATATATGTATATAACATAGCAATATATATATATATATCACATTATAGATTTACATTACACTTTATTTATATTTGTTACATTATATAGAGAGGGAAAAAGGGAGAGAAGAATATGGGATTGTGTGTAGGCTAGTATAGAGTGACAGTGTACATGAATCATTTTCATGTGTGTGTGTGAGTATATATGTTTAGGCATGTGTGTTTGTGTGTGCATGAGTGCTTAGGCATGTGTGTGTGACTATGTTCCTGTGTACAGGAACCATAATATTGTGCAGGTGCATATGTGTGTGTGGTATATAAGGCTGTGTGTTTACATACATAACCCTGTGAAATCAGGAGTGTATTGGCTAATCCCTGTGCAGGAAATGTGTCCCAGGAATTCAAAACAGGTCTAGGTGTTCAGGAATGTGAGAGTGTGTGAGTGAATGAGTGTAGGCTAGTGTGTGTTCAGGGAATGAAGACAGTGTACAGGTAAATGATTATAGCTCAAGTTTTATAGTTAGGCAAAAAGGAAGAAAATTAGTCATGTTCCAAACTAAGCATTCCATCACATGTAACCATTCATGAACACATCAATCAATCCCCAACATGACCCATATGTTTAGCAACTAAACCACATTAATACAACATGCTATCAACACTTAAATGTAATTTGAAATGGACAACAGTGAGAAAAATAAACTAACCTTAATCAGGAATTCAAGTTTCAGTGTTCACAACTCAATGACAGGATTTAAATTAAAACAGCCCAGGTTTCACACAAACACAACTGACATAACCTCAAACCCTTCACATGTAGGCAAATCAATTTAGTCATCTAACAACATTAAATCTCAGTTTGATACAACCAAGTGTCTCAGTGGTGTAACCTATGTTCAAAGTGTCTCAGATTTAAAACAGTGAATTATAAATCTCATGATAAATTCTCAGGTTGTCGGTTAGGAAGAAAATCGATTTGTACTAAACTAACCATTCAATCTCATTCAACCAATCTCAATACAAAATGAATCCCCACAACCTAAATTGCTATTTAATGCACAGTAAATTAAATCATAACAAAAGACATGATATTAAATCATTAACATGTAATCGAATGGTGAACAGTGGGTTAAAGATCACTGATACATTAGTGTATTAGTCGAATAGGGATTTTCCCATTCCCTCTTTAAAATAGCAATTAATCAGTGGGATTTAGGTTGGTAATTAACAAGCAATATGTACACGTGTCACACACTCAATATTGTGTCCAAAATTAGGACACAATGTGTCCAACCACACGCACAACCAGTGTACACTGAACTGGTTCAGTGACTGTGCACCCGTGTCCAGTGTGGGTCAAAATTTTCACTCGATACGAACTAACAAGACACATAGTCTTGGGGGTGTCTTGTCAGACACTGCCCCAAGGCCTGTGTCAAATCTTACGTGTCCACGAGCCCTAGATTAGTTGCACGGACACGCGAGTAGCAGGACAATGCTGCCATGCGCGCGCAGGCGTGTCCAAGGATTCGACACGACACTAAATCGACACGAAATCATCACAGATACTTAGAAACCCTCAAGCGACACAAAATCCTAATTTCCTATTCAAACACAATATTAAAATACGATCGAAATGCCCACTGTGGCTTTTCGTCGAATACTTTTGAATGCTGACTGATACGTGTCCGATACGGACCCATAAATGACACGAAAGTCTGCAAATCCTATCCCTACAGTGAGAGGACACCTGGGGCTTTGTATCCACGCAAAGAAATCAAACTTTGATGGAGGGAATAGGAATTTACCTATAGGTGTTGTTCCTTCAAGAAAGCTTCACAAATGAGATCTCCTCTAGCTAGCTCAAGGCCCCAAATTGACTCAAACCTGTTAATAGTCTCCATGAACAGTAGGGGAACACTAATTAGGTCACCATGGAAGAAGTTTGAATGGAAAAGGATTTATATTGATTAAAATAGAAAGCATTAAAGGAAGAACAAACCTCTCTCTAGAAAAATGAAGGAATTGATGAAAAAGAGGCACTAACTTTGAGAGGGATTTTATAGTGATTGGGGGGGATCCCTAAGCCAGCCACCATAGTTATGGTTAGGGTTTTGGGGAACAATCTAAGGCTCTCATTCCATCTAATCTATTCAATGGCCTAAAATCTAGGTTTCCCTTTTAGCCAAGTTGCAACCTATTTTATTCTAACTAATCATGACTTAACCTTACTAACCAATACTAATTAACACTAACCATGGCTAACTAAGACTAGCTATGACCAATCTAGGTTAGGGCTAAAACACAATCATATGGCAATCAATTAATTAGTATTTAAATTACACCAATCCAATAATTATATTAAATTCTAATTAAATATATATTAAATTCAAATAAAATCAAAATGACAAAAATACCCTCAAACTAGAAATGTGGTAGTGACAAATCTATCCTCCTTAAAAAAATTTCGTCCTCGAAATTGAAAGGCGAAACTAACTGATGAGAAGGATAGACAATCATATCTCACGGTCCAAAAAGATAAGGTTAACGCTCGCGAATCTCATCCTCCCGCTCCCAGGTAGATTAACCTAGAGAATGATGCCTCCATGCGACGTGAACCAAGGGTATCACCTGGTTTCTCAGTACCTTCTCTCGGCGATCCAGAATCTCCACTGGCTGCTCTGGATAACTGAGAGTAGGTCCCACCTCAACCTCCGAGTGATCGAGTACATGGCTAGAGTCAGCCACGTACCGTCTCAACTATGATACGTAGAATACATTATGGACACCCACTAGTGCAGGTGGCAAGTCTAGCCTATATGCCACGTCATCGTCTCTCCCACTGATCACGAAAGTTTCGATGAAGCGCGGGCTAAGCTTTCAATCTCCACCAAAACGTATGGTACCACTAGTCGGAGATATCCGCAGAAAAACCATATCTCTGACCTAAACACAACCAAGGTCTCATGTTACTAAATAATCAAACATGATCAAATAAGCAAACAACCTACTTCTAATCCTATCTCTAATCAACTAAGTCAAACATAGTCAATGGTCAACTACCGGTCAACAACTAGTCAATTTGTCAACATCCAAGCACTTGGTCAAAACTGGTCTACTAAGTCAACTTGGACTATTGGGTCAATGGCTAATCTAGGGTTCAGACCTAAATAGTCTATAGTGTTAAAAATATCAAGACCAACTAAATCCTAAGTTCAACATACACATGTATACTCTATATTAAACTAGACTCATAACTTCTAACACTTAACCATAACACATACTCTAAATACCTCATGTAACCCTATATATCTTATATGGAAATTGGTTGGTCAGGGAAATCATCTACGATGGATTATTATTCTAATACCAATGCTAACTACTACCTCTAGGGTACAGGCACCCTACAAGTCGTCATATCATTACAGTATGAAAGAACTACATATGAATAAGTTCTACAAAACTAAAATATTCCTACTCCTAAGTTATTTGATGAAATACAATTTTTATAACAACAGAAGGGTATGATAGAGATGATAGGTTAAAACCTTCTCAAGATAAAATCTGATAATCATATGCGTCTGTCCAAAATTATGTTACTCAGAGTCTTCGTCATGCTAGTGAGCAAGGCTACGATAATCACAGAGTCCTTGACTAAGGTACATACCTCTAGAATCATGGTATTTAAAATTTTTGCATTGCCGCATGCTTGACAGTGAAAACCTTAAATTTCCACACCCGAGAAATACGTCCAAAATCTGACTATATGTCCTCACTATGCCAGCTAACACGACTATCGAAGATCCTAGATCCCATAACTGAGGTGACCTAGTCCATATGAATTATCTTGGCAAAAAATTAAATCGACAATGAATACCAAGAATCAGATTTATCTACGAACAAGAACGATAAACAAGATCTGTTGGAACTGAATTTTGAGATGGTTAAAATAGGTCAAGGAATGGAATTAAGATGAACAGAACCTGCGATAAGCTGTCCCACTACCTGTGCACTCTCAGCTGCCATAGCGTAGGCTCGCCCCTGCTGGCCTCCTCCAGCTTGATGTCGTGCGAATCTCTGTGACTGAGTCTGAAAGGGTAGTCCCGCATGCTGGCTCACCGGAGCCCTCGCTCCTGCTCCCTGAGCTGTCCATCCAGGAAACTTGGAACACTCTCTTAACTGGTGATATAATGCTCCATAAAGTACGCACTTGCCCAACCTCATTCGACATTTACTCCAATCGTGCCCTGGGTTCCTACAGAAAGGGCAACTGGTAACCTGCTGCTGTCTAAGGGTTTGCTGCGTCTGTAACGGTCCCCGCTGCTGACCTACCGGAGCCTTGGCTCCTTCTCCTGGTGCTGCTCCCTGTGCTACTCTGCCTATGTACTGGGAACACTCCCTCAGCTGGTGGTCTGCTGCTCCACATAGTAGGCACCTGTCCACCCTCTTCCTGCACTTACCCCATCCATGCCCCGACTTCTTGTAGTAGGGACAATTGACTGTCTGCTGTCTGGGTACCTGATGCTGTCCCTACTGATGGTCCTGACCCTGGAACTGCTGCTGAATAGGCCTCTGCTGATACTGATGCTGAATCTGTACGTGAGGCCTCTTAGCCTGACCTCCACTGCTGCTAACTCCATGAATGTCATGTCCCCTCTTGAACAACTGTTGCCGCTGAGTTTCCACTATCTGCTGGAAGAAGGAGAACAACCGTGCCACATCCTCTGATCCTGATGTTGACTGCTGAAGAACGTTCGGGATGGCTGGGGAAAGTCTCGAAGTATGAAGAGGTGCACTCTCATAAGCTGCAGATATCCCAGCCTGAGCTGGCATAACAGGAGCTGTAGTCTCGGGGCCCTGCTGATCAGGACAAGGAGTGGTAGACCCCTCAGTGGTGTCTTCCTGATCGAGACGATGAGATCGCGTCTCCATAACCATCCTGAAGACAGATCAAACGAGAGGACAATCACTGAGAATGAAGCGATAACATCAAGGAAGGACGGTTTATTTTCAAGGAAATACAATAATGTAGCAAATTTTTAGGTAACAGGAATCTGATTAAGAGTTTTTCCTAATGTGATTGAGTACCTTCAAAATATATCCTATCCTACTGCAGGCTGTAGTGATACTGTAGTTCGAATACCACTACACAAACTCGACCTGTATGGGCCACCACTAAAAATGTGTCACGACCCGCACCCACTGTGAGGGCACGAGTACGTAACAGCGTCCAGCCTACGCCGCAGTGTCGGCGATAGAACGCTATCCTAGGTCACATACATCTAACAGTTTATAAGGTACATGTACAGTTTATACACTCCGAATGGAGGTGACATAAATAAGTACTACTCAATCACAGCTAATAGTACTGAACGATAGAATAGATAAAACTCAGAATCCACAGATGATAATACAGGACAGAGAGATAGCTGAAACTAAGATAAACATCTCCACAATCCAGAGTACAACTCCTATATATACAATGATCATAAGATGAAAGTAAATAGAACTAGCCTAGTCTGTAGGGGTAGTGTCGTCAGCAAGTACTGGATCCTCCTGAGGGTCCAGCTCAAGTGTGTCGTCTATGTCTACTCCGTAATAGGTGGGACACTGCTCCTTGAAGTCATCTGTAATATTTCAACAGGTCCAATCAGGACTGGAGCGAGCACAGTACATCTCATGCAGTTCATAATATGACAGGATAAATAAATAGGCAATAGAGTAAGATACATAAAATGCTGCCGAATATACATGAAGTAAAAGAGAAAGCTGTAATGTAAATAGATACTATAAATAGAGAACTACAGTGAACTAGTGATTTAGAGTACAAGATGAACATGTGAACGGCTTGAATTTGCACATGAGTAATCTAAGAGTTGTACATGAGTATACTACTTTGGAATTGTTCACATGACCATTCATACTCCCCCGTACCCCAATCAATACACAAGAATCCAGACAGGTTATGTTATTGCACATGATATCACATGAAGGCCCATAATAGGGTGCACATGATAGTACATGAGGGCTCCGTGAATATGAGAGTACATGAATCACGAAAGTGCACTTGAATGGTGAAAGAACCGGAGTACATGATGAAAGTGAAACACACATGACATACTGTAACCCGATGCTTCCGAGGAGGATAACATCTCATGAAGGGATCCATATAGTACCAATCCGTGTTAACGTCGTGACAGCATCAAGTAAAGTAATCTAGTGCATAAATGTAAATCCTATCAAGTATGAAACGGTCAGAGAATGTACTCGCCTGATATCCTGAATGTCCGAAAGAAAATACTGCCTGAGGAGTGGTGTATGGCTCCTAATCAGAACAGTACAAGTCACAACATGTCCAGCTAATAAAATAACATACTATGATGCAGTCTACATGATATTAGGTCAATCCTATACCAAAGTCAACCCTGGTCAACTTCAGTCAACTAAATGGTCAAAGTTAGGTCAACTAGGTCAATCTAGACTCAAGAAGTCTAACTAGGCCTAAACAGTCTACCCTAGCTAATACACACCATACACTAGTCTATAGGGTATTACACATGTGTATATATCATATACACAATACCACCCAAGTCTACCCTAGGCTATGTCATCTAGGTTATAGGCCATAGGCCCTATCCCGTAGGCAATAGCCACACACTAGGTACACATCTAGGCTATACATATATGCACTCCACATATATATATATATATATATATATATATATATATATATATATATATATATATATATATCTACATACACATATATGTATATAACATAGCAATATATATATCACATTATAGATTTACATTATACTTTATTTATATTTGTTACATTATATAGAGAGGGAAAAAGGGAGAGAAGAACATGTGATTGTGTGTAGGCTAGTATAGAGTAACAGTGTACAGGAATCATTTTCATGTGTGTGTGTGAGTATATATGTTTAGGCATGTGTGCTTGTGTGTGCATGAGTGCTTAGGCATGTGTATGTGAGTATGTTCCTGTGTGCAGGAACCATAATAGTGTGCAGGTACATATGTGTGTGTGGTATATAATGCTGTGTGTTTACATACATTGCCCTATGAAATCATGAGTGTATAGGCTAATCCATGTGCAGGAAATGTGTCCCAGGAATTCAAAACAGGTCTAGGTGTTCAGGAATGTGAGAGTGTGTGAGTGAATGAGTGTAGGCTAGTGTGTGTTCAGGGAATAAAGACAGTGTACAGGTAAATGATTATAGCTCAGATTTTACAGTTAGGCAAAAAGGAAGAAAATTAGTCATGTTCCAAACTAAGCATTCCATCATATGTAACCATTCATGAACACATCAATCAATCCCCAACATAACCCATATGTTTAGCAACTAAACCACATTAATACAATATGCTATCAACACTTAAATGTAATTCGAAATGGACAACAGTGAGCAAAATAAACTAACCTTAATCAGGAATTCAAGTTTCAGTGTTCATAAATCAATGACAGGATTTAAATTAAAACAGCCCAGGTTTCACACAAACACAATTGACATAACCTCAACTCCTTCACATGTAGGCAAATCAATTTAGTCATCTAACAACATTAAATCTCAGTTTGATACAACCAAGTGTCTCAGTGGTGTAACCCATGTTCAATGTGTCTCAGATTTAAAATAGTGAATTACAAATCTCATGATAAATTCTCAGGTTGTCAGTTATGAAGAAAATTGATTTGTACTAAACTAACCATTCAATCTCATTCAACCAATCTCAGTACAAAATGAATCCCACAACCTAACATGCTATTTAATGCACAGTAAATTAAATCATAACAAAATACATGATATTAAATCATTAACATGTAATCGAATGGTGAACAATAGGTTAAAGATCACTGATACATTAGTGTATTAGTCGAATGGGGATTTTCCCATTCCCTCATTAAAATAGCAATTAATCGGTAGGATTTAGGTTGGTAATTAACAAGAAATATGTACACGTGTCACACACTCAATATTGTGTCCAAAATCATGACACAATGTGTCCAACCACACGCACAATCAGTGTACACTGAACTGGTTCAGTGACTGTGCACCCGTGTCCAGTGCGGGTCAAAATCCTCACTCGACACGAACTAACAAGACACGTGGTCTTAGGGGTGTCGTGTCAGACACTGCCCTAAGGCCTGTATCAAATCTCACTTGTCCACGAGCCCTAGATTAGTCGCACGGACACGCGAGTAGCTGGACAATGCTGCCACACGCGCGCAGGCGTGTCCAAGGATTCGACACGACACCAAATCGACACGAAATTATCCTAAATACTTAGAAATCCTTAAGCGACACAAAATCCTAATTTCCTATTCAAACACAATATTAAAACACGATCGAAATGCCCACTGTGGCATTTCGTCGAACACTTCTGAATGCTGACTGATACGTGTCCGATACGGACACGTAAAGGACATAAAAGTCTGTAAATCCTATCCCTACAGTGAGAGGACACCTAGGGCTTTGTATCCATGCAAAGAAATTAAAATTTAATGGAGGGAATATGAATTTACCTATAGGTGTTGTTCCATCAAGAAAGCTTCACAAATGATATCTTCTCTAGCTAGCTCAAGGCCCCAAATTGACTCAAACCTGTCAATAGTCTCCATGAACAGTAGGAGAACACTAATTAGGTCACCATGGAAGAAGTTTGAATGGAAAAGGATTTATATTGATTAAAATATGAAGCATTAAAGGAAGAACAAATCTCTCTCTAGAAAAATGAAGGAATGGATGAAAAAGAGGTACTAACTTTGAGAGGGATTTTATAGTGATGGGGGGATCCCTAGGCCGGCCACCATAGTTAGGGTTAGGGTTTTGGGGAACAATCTAAGGCTCTCATTCCATCTAATCTATTCAATGGCCTAAAATCTAGGTTTCCCTTCTAGTCAAGTTGCAACCTATTTTATTCTAACTAATCATGACTTAACCTAACTAACTAATACTAATTAACACTAACCATGGCTAACTAAGACTAGCTATGACTAATCTAGGTTAGGGCTAAAACACAATCACATGGCAATCATTAATATTTAAATCACACCAATCCAATATTTATATTAAATTCTAATTAAATATATATTAAATTCAAATAAAATCAAAATGACAAAAATACTCTCAAACTAGAAATGTGGTAGTGACACAACGGCATATAACCCATCAGCTAATGGTCTGTCGGAAGCCTTTAACAAGTCCATAATCAAGCTTCTCAAGAAGTTCGTGTCTTCAAACAAGCGCGACTGGAATAAAAAGTTGGACGAATGCATATGGGCGTACCGCAATACGAGTCGGACGGCTACATGAAATACACCATTCTCTCTGGTGTACGGGAATGAGGTAGTTCTCCTATTGGAGACCCAGATCCCCTCACTTCGTGTGGCCCTTACTTACCGGTTGATGTCGGACGATAACTACCGTCGACGGCTACAAGAATTGGAAGCTTTAGACGAGAAACGTTTGGAAGCTCAACAAAGCATCAAGCTCTATCAAGCATGCATCACTCGGGCCTTCAATAAGAAAGTCAAGCAGGGAGATTCCAAATAGACGATCTCGTCTTGGCCATTCGTAGACCGATGGTCATTACTCTCAAAACCACCGGCAAATTCTAGCCCAAGTGGGAGGGTCTATACATCATCGAGATCGTATTTTCCAACGGCACATACCGACTAGCGAAGCAGAACGGAGACTTGCTCATGATGTCCATAAACGATAAATTCCTGAAGAAATACTATGTCTAAAGACATGTTGGTACTCCCTCAAACCACCAAATCTCCCAAGCTATCGAGTTATGTACACCAAGTACATCTGAACTCACACACTATTTTGCTCCGAGTGGATTTACATCGCAGCTCCCTGAGTGGAGAGTCATGTATGCTGATACCTCTGAACCTCCACTCTAATGCTTTATCACACAGGAGTTTGCCAAGCTTATCGCCATCTCTGAGCAAACTTCTTATTCCTGATTATCGTGTGTCACGTCCATATTACCTCTGATACCGATAGCCTCTTGACTTAACACCTGTACCCAACCCGGGATAAAAGATATGACCTCAAAACCTATCATGTCCATATTACCTCTGATGGGTTTTGTCTCAAAATCTATTACTCGTACCACCAGTGGGCAGAAGTGTAATAGATCCACCAAAGATTATTCCTGATTATCGTGTATCATATCCATACTACCTCTGATACCGATAGTCTCTTGACTTAACACCTGTACCCAACCCGGGATAAAAGACATTGTGTTAAGACCATAAAACCTATCACGTCCATATTACCTCTGATAGATTTTGTCTCAAAATCTATTACTCGCACCACCAGTGCGCAGAAGAGTAATAGGTCCACCAAAGATTATTCATGATTATCGTGTATCACGTCCATATTTCCTATGATACCGATAGTCTCTTGACTTAACACATGTACCTAACACGGGATAAAAGACATGGTGTTAAGACCACAAAACCTATCACGTCCATATTACCTCTGTTGGGTTTTGCCTCAAAATCTATTACTCGTACCACCAGTGCACAGAAGAGTAATATGTCCACCAAAAAATTTATGATTATCGTGTGTCACGTCCATATTACCTCTGATATCGATGGTCTCTTGACTTAACACCTGTTCCCAACCAGGGATAAAAGATATGGTGTTAAGACCACAAAACCTATCACGTCCGTATTACCTCTGTTAGGTTTCGATCCAAATCTATTACCCGCACCACCAGTGTACAAAAGAGTAATAGGTCCACAGAAGTTATCCTAATCTATTACTCGCACCATCGGTGCACAAAAAGAGTTATAGGTCCACAAAATATCATTCAAATATATTGCTCGCATCTCCAGATACACAAAAGGGAAATAGGTCCACAAAAAGGCCCCAGTGGAATGTCCTTTATCAAAACACAAATGATGTATTAGGCCCTCTAGTACAAGCACCAAAATACCACATACGAAGAATAGAGTGAATATATTCTGTTTATTCTAAATCAGTTACATTCATAGGACTACATCAGCGGCAAAAAAAAGAAAGAAAAATCCAGCAACACATAGTCTCGTCAGTTTGGCAGTACCTTGCCTTCATCAAAAAACAGTTTCGTGGCCCTCGAAAGAAGTCATGTTTTACTGTTGAGAAGCAAACAAGGCTGTTGAATCTTTGAGAAGCTGCACAGAGGAAGGCAAATATAGCATGCTAAAAGCATCTACATATGCTGACTTTCTCTCCTCCGTATTGCGAACATACTAGGCCCGTTCCTCCAGAAGACCATACCTTCAAAACAACATCCCTAGTATTGCTTTTGCCTACTTTGAGAGCCATAAAAACAGAACTTTCACGATGAAGCCCAACCACCGTCTGACTCTCCGATGTATAAAGGTTCTTCCTACCATCTGAGGAAAACCCTTCCAAAGCATGAAGAGTTATGAGCTCTTTGATGTGTATGTCAAGTGTTGCATCTTCACCATGCCCAAAATTGCCGATACCGATCCTGGAGAAATTTGCTAGCCAGACCCCTACAAAATAAGAAAAGGAGAAAAGGGGTTAACAGTCAGAAAAAAACTAAGTTCATTCTTTAGCCATGCGGCCCCATCATACAGAACACATGCGGCCCAATGAGATAGGGCATGCATCGATCATGCCTAAAGCACAGAGGCGATACATGACAGGCCTGCGCATAAATTATGTGATATGGCTATTCAAAATTAAGTAGTCGTTTTTTTCACCATCCTTACCCTTGATAGGGGGTTGCACGTCGGGATGAATGGAAGGAAAGTCCGCAGTTCTTGACGGAGAGGCGAGTCCCTTCCCTTTGGCCGCAGCACCAGTCGAATTGGAAGGTTTTGGAGCCATGGCTAACTGGGACAGAAAGGATGACAAAGATGATGAAGACGAAGGAGAAAAGGTAAAAGAGAAGAATCTCTCTCCGAATGACCTATATTTATAAGGTTTTCGAAAGAGCGCCATTATGATTCTCGAGTCCATTAAAGATAATGATGATGTTTGGGGATTTTATTCTTAGTAACCGTCAGCTTTATATCGAAAAAAGAACCCAAATCCAAAACCAAATTAAGACATTAAGTACCGCAGTGACAGCTGACAGTCTGGATGGGATCTCCCTGCGGCACAAGATCTCCCTGCGGCTCATGTTTCCCTGCGGTTCAAATTTTCCCTGCGGCTCAAGGTCTCTCCTGACTAGAAGACTCCATGCGGCTTGACATATCTCCATTCTTCTTATTCAAAGTATTCCAAATTTATAATTTAGAAACTTTGAAGAGGGTCTTGTAGAAGTATGGAAAATATGGGGTTTATGCGGATCACAACTGACCGCATGAGTACTTTGGACCAAATTGGTCCGCATAAAGAAGACCCGCATGACAGACTCAGCATGCCCCCTGCGGCCCATCTTCACTATCTCGGATTTTATATTAAAAGCAACCAGACAGATTTGAGCCGCATAAGGAAGAGTTACTTATGCGGCCAAGCTGATCAGCCCTTCTGATAAAGCTGACAAACTTTATCAAAACTGAGAAAACTGACAGCCCTGAAGATAAGACGTGACACAGGGTCCACGTGCTTGGACATAGTCATACGACCGGAATAACTGCGACCCGAGCCGCATGAACCTTATACGGCTCAATCTATGTGCTTCATGCGGCCAAGGGTAACTGCAACCTTAGCCGCATGAGCTTTATGCAGCCCAGAATATGGAATCTATACAGCTCAAAAGTCCCCAAGCTACATGCGAACTAAGGGTGACTACGACCTAAGCCGCATGAGTCTTATGCGGCCCAGCATGGCCGAACACTAAAAGACCTATGCGGCTCAAAATGACTCAAGCAGATTGATCATATCCTGCAAAAGAACACGTGGCAGGCTGACCAAGTCTCAACCATCCAGATTTGCTACAAGAAAATCTCAACAAGTCAATAGCTGGCGGCCAAAGAGCGGGTCTTTGTGTGCTGTTGAAGCCACGTGGTCATGTGGCCATCTATGCGGCTCAAGATATCTATCACTATAAATAGCAGGGTACCATACCCATACAAAAGGCTGGCAACCTACGAAGGATAATTTCTTCAAGAGCAAGGACTGTGTCAGATAGTCCAAGGAGTAAGGCAGAGTTGCTACACTTTTTTGAGCCTCCATCTTCTTCCCCTAGAATCAAAAACTAAACAATTGTACTTAGATTATTTCCTAGGATTTTTTCTAGGCTTTCTCTTGTCCAAGCGAGTTTGCAATCAAGTTCAATTCATCTGTAATTTTTTGTTCTTCATATTTAATGGCAAACATGCCCCAACACATCCGTATTGATGCACGATGCCCAACGACTTAGACTTCTCATTCTTATACTCAACGAGTTCTATTCATAATGTATTCGTATAACGGCAGTTCCGTAGCAATTGTGCCACAACTGCATACTTTAATGCACGAAGTATATCTTTCAATGTTACGACAGGTTCTACGGCATTGTACAACAACTTGCCCCATTTCACTTACTTAGTTATTTTGTAGCTTTCGTGCGCAAAAGCACGTTTAACACCATAATCAATATTCTAGGCCTAGTGTTCAATATTCTCGGAGTCGTGCACGTGATGCACATCTCTATTTTGTATTTCAACGTTCTACCATCACCGTTCTACTGTGACCTATACACTTGTTGTACATCGCTTCAATTGTTCATTATTCAATGTTCTATCTTAATGTTCGACGTACACTAAGATCTTTAACCATTCGTGCCACACTCGCTAACTCAATATTCACAATCTCATACAAGGGATACAATCTTATTAGATGTGAAGGAGTAGGGAGAGAGAGTCAAGAACCCATCCACCTTAAGACGATACGCCTTGTCGTCTCGCCGAGCTAATGCGGCTCAATTCCATAACTTGGTTGCACGGCTAACTCTCCTGACTTAGCTATTCCGTTGAACTACTCGACTGATTCGACCTATCGTGTCCATGCCTTAGTTTATTGTAAGGCTTTCTTTTTGGACAACGTAACTCATTCATTGATTTGCATCGATACTTCATCGGGTTAACGCAACTATTTGAGTCAACGACTCATCGTAATGTTCTGTGCGGAGCAGGGCATTACATAATATACCACTCAAAACAATGTTCGTCCTCGAACCGAAACCAATACTCAATTCAAGTGTTTCGCTAGATCATTTCACGATCTCCTTCCACTATTGTTTGAATCATACAGCTTAGTTTGGATCATATACATATTTTAGGCGTCCCAGCAATATATGTATTTCAGCCAAGCTTAGTTGTAGGATATCGGGACAAAGCTAACAGGCTCAACTTAAATTCTCAAGCACCAGCTATTCCGTACTCGACTTGGTCAGATCTTAGTATCTATTCCCAAAATACTTCTCATATGCATTATTCCATAACACGTGATCATCTTCCAAATATTTTTACATATAACTTAATTCAAAACCGTAAATTCGATCCCATAAGTTTCTTGCCAGCCATCTAACGTACGTATTTCATTAAGTCATTGCGCATCCGATCGCAACAATTCTTCGCAACGCCTATTCGTCCAATTATTTCCTATCTCTCGCACAACTCAAGTCTTTCATTTAATTGTTTATAACATTTGGCCTCAACGACATTGACTAAGTCAAACATGTCTTAAATTCCTTTGCCTACCAGTCGTACTAAGCCTCACACACCACTATTCCGGTATGATTCATATTCTCTCGCTCTATTAACGCATTATGTCTGGGGTTACCCCCGCTAGGTATCTTATCCAAACAACGTGCTTAATCTCTCCCCACACAAGATGTCAACTTGAGTCTACGATGCTCAAAGGTAACAAACTTTCTGACCCAAGATCTCTTACCATATGCCCATCTCCGATTCTTGATCGAATAGAATTCCTTACTCAATTTTTGAATCAATCCCAACTAGTTCATTTCGTAACATAGATCGTACGCTCAAACACACATAGCCTACCTATTACTCAAACCGATCTATGATACAACTCTTAGGGTCGTTCTACTATTTGTCGCTCTCACGCATTATAAAATTCTTATAATCGCCTTACCGTATCACTATGCTGAGTACATTCCTCAGCATCTATTTGATCATCGACCAACAAAGTCAATTTACGTACTCATTCGATCGATCATAAATTTTCTGACCATATCGATTTAGTCGAAGGCTACTCGCTAACTTCCGAAATACGATACTCTCGCTTAGACTTATCCTCAACATGCACTACATCGTCATTCATCCTCGACAAAATTTCTTATGCGACTTTGTTGGGTCATCCTATGGAACTTCAACATTAAGTTGATTTGGCGGTCAAGTCTTCTAGGGTCATCTGCCCCGAAACTACGCTCGATAATTAAAGATCATCAACGAGGGACAGTAACTACGAACCATGCTATATCCTATCGCGAAGCCAAATCAATTCTCGATAATTCCTATGAGACTATATCCAATCTGACATAATTTACCAATCCACAATTTATTTACCCCCGTGCAACTGATGCTCTATTACCACTCGAATCACTCATACACTACCATTAACAATATCGCTAATCGAGCAATATTTGTTCGTCTCGAGTATGAGTCTATCTACCCACGATCAATATCCAACACACTCTAGGCTTATCACAACAATCCTCGAATTCACCTTCGCATCAAACCACAAGTCGAAGCATACAAATTGCCATGTCATAATTTTTTGAGTTCGATCATTCCCGTGACATAAATCACCATGTCAGTGCTCACGCAAAACGATCACCCCAAATCCGTTGTGACGCATGTGCGAGGCTGGTGTTATGCTCGTACAAGACATGAACGTCAACATAGTAGTTCAAAGCAATCAAGACACTTTCGTTTTCATCCAAGTAATATCCATCCACTTTCAAATTCTTTGAAATATTCCTACCGTTATCATCCAAACTGCCATCAACTTAACTTGCATCTCATTCATCCAACAATAATGCTCAACACAATTTTCGTTCATTTGATCAGAGTATCTCCGAGTTATTATATATCGTCTTTGATACGCCTCAATACCATCGTCGATATGCATAACTTGAACATCTTCCTCTCTCATAATCTCCAATTCGTTGTAATCACTATTATCATCCGAACTAGAATACGAATCAAGTCTCGTATGCATCAAGATCCATCCCATTGTAACTAACTATCATCATCGAGACACGATTTCTAATTCATATATCCATTCTTATATTCCTAACTCGTAGTTCCAAATCGTGCTACCGTCTCATCGCGCTAACTTAAACTCGTTTTGCACGATTACTTCATACCTACTTAACTCGTTCCGAATAGTTTTCGCACCGACTTAACTCAATTCTGACTGAGTCAACTATTTCCTCAACGCAACATTTTCTCGCTATGCTCATCCTATCGTTTGACTTACACTTAACGAATCATCGTCCGACGTATCATCCATGGATATGACTTTGCACATAATTGTTCAACTCAATTTATCGAAGCATACTTGCATTGACTTCTATCGAGTCATTCCCACTCGAGTCTCGGTACTAATTCTTCCGTTGAGGATAAACCTATCATAACCAACACAATCATCTCGATGCAATCTATTGCAAGTCACCAAACGGTTTAACATAGCTATCGCTAAGTGGTATTGCATATACCACTCAGAAATCGAGCCTATCGTTATCGATTCAATGCTTCACTGCACTGATCGCACAAGTGGTATTGCATATATCACCCAAAGTCGAGTCATTACTCGACTTTACACTCCGTATAGGTCGACATCTATTCCAAGCTAACTATCCCATGGCGATCTTTTTCGATCCCAGCTCTAGCGTTCTCTTACTCAAGTTGGTACGACAATTTGGCCAACGTACACTATCATTCGCTTAAGTTCGACATTCATTCGGGGCTAACCGTGCCTTGGTGATCATATCGATCACAACATAACATTCGCTGACTCAAGGCTCAACGCGACATGCGTCCAACATAAACATTCACCTATTTCGAAATTTGATTCAACTTGTCCAACTTACAAGTTTGCCTACTCAAGTTCGACTTAACGACCACCTCGACTTGTTCAAATCGCTCTGCGATTTCTCAATCCCACTCATTTCAACTCGTGCAATGATTTATTTTTGATACTCAAAGTCATTACTCAACCCCGTTCAACATATCACTATCCATTCACATAGCCACATAACATGCATTGCCTCATATATCAACTCATTGCACTGATGCAACGAACGATTCACGACTTGTTGCACTCTGTGCAACCAACAACACATAACCATTCGCACTTCGTGCGACCAATAATACACATCTCCTTGTATGTCGTACAACCAACGACTCACAACTTGTTGTATTTCAGCAGCTAACATTTCGTACTTGTTGTACTTTGTGCAACCAATATTCTCCGATTACACTCGGAGATAGCATGATAGTTGCGACATACTTGTAGCAGACGTATGCACTTAATATAGACTTATTATACGGAACATCCAATGTAGCATCGAGCAGATCCATGAGCCATACGGTTGGCAAAAATAATTTAGGGCCAACTGGTTTCGATAGTGAAGCAACTGAGGGTCAAAGAGATTCATTCACGGTCCAGAGGCTGGAACCGCTCTGGTACTAACTTGTCACGCCCCAACCCTGGAAATCGCTCATCCTCGCTAGATTTCACCCGAATCATCGTTCTTGCTGGGGCATGGCTGCACGAGCCTAGAGTTGCACTCATGCAAGGCAAGATAACATGTTCATATAAGATTATCTCAAATTGATAACATAAGCAGCGAAAGGAAACATAGTATACAATAAGAATCTCTTTTATTAATAATGAACTGAAGATTACAAAGGCTTTGAATAGACCAACAGGATATGCCAACTGACTACAACGCTTATGATCTCTCTAGCTTACAAACAATTATGTTGTTCCATACATTATGTCTCTATAGCCAACAAGTAGACTTCGGCCGAACAACTTCATGTTGTAAGTCCGAATGCCAATGTAGTAGCTCGCCTCGAAATGCTAAGGACTCCACGTCTCGGCGCATCCAAGATAAGTACCACCCCGAGCTGAACATATCCTGAACCTGCAAGCAAACTAGTGGAGGATTAGTGCTTTTGTCCTCGCTGTACTGATCAAGACCCACTCTCACCTAAACCAACACTAAGTATATTTAGTGAAGCATGCATCTTTATTTTGTGATCTTTCTATTTAGCCTTAGGATCAGTTTTATGGCAATATTCAAGCATAGCAACTTAATATAATTGTGTCCAATACCGTGTCCCTGTAACAGATACAATTAGACATAATATAAACATAAGAATAGTGATAGTGTATGTTTCCATCCCGTTTTGCTTAGCCTGTAATCGTTAGAAATATGCATAACCAACCATACAATTAATGCAGCAACCAACCAAACTTAGACATATATATAAGGGTGGCAGGCTCTGTACTGTACCCGATTCTAATCTCAAACCATCGGCCCTATCTACATGAAAGTCACGGTGTTTCGTACTGTAATGGACTTGGCATCTCAACGTGTAAGCCTACGATCGCTCCAGTACGGGTTGCTAGCCCAGTATCCAAAGGACCCCAAACTTAATGATATCATAGCTTGTTACAACACTGGCTGGTTGCAATCCGTCCTAATGAAGTGCACCATAAATACCAAACATAATTCTCTCATAGGCCGAACGGTCCCGGTGTCCTGGTCGTAACCGTTCGAGGAAAGTGTCACGACCCGCACCCAGTGTGAGGGCACGAGAAGTAACGAACGCCCAGCCTACGCCGCAGTATCGGCGGTAGAACGCTGTCCTGATTCACCATATCTAACACAATCTAACCAAGCTATGAATAGAGTAAAAATAATACGTAACTCAATCACAATACTAAGATGGAACAGGAGAATAATCTCAAGAAAGTCACTATAAAAGTATAGGTGTAAACCACCAAAAATATCTCAAGTACAACTCATAAGAGTCTCAAAAGAAAATGCAAAATAAAGTGCTAAGTCTCATCTAGACTATGGGCAAGTCCTCAACGACTGTGGGATCCTCCTGTGGGTCCACGTCGCTAGTGTCATTTAAGCCAATGCCATAATATGTAGGACAATGCTCCTCATCATCACCTGTAAAATTTTCAACATGCCCAGTCAGGATGGAACGAGCACATATCTCTCACAACAGTTCATATCAGGAATGGACATATAAAGCAAGCTATAGAAAATTATACATGTATCGCTGTAAAGAGAAATCAACAGGAAAGAAGATATAACTGAGGTATAAATATGATAAATAAAGAATATAACCTTCTACGTAAAACAGAGCATGAATTGGTTATGTAAACAGCTTGGGTCGCACATGGATACAACTACGAAAATAACATGGATAACAACTACTGGGAATAATGATCACATAACCAACTACACTCTCCCTGCCCCCAACCAATACACAAGGATCGAAGCATGTTATGTTATTGCACATGGATAACAACTACTGTATACATGGAGCTCATATGGTCATGAGTGTACATGAATAACATATGAGTGCACATGGATAAAAGTGAATACATGGAGTACATGATGAACATGATAAAGACATGAAACATGACATACTCGATGTATCCGAGGGGATAACATCGCATGAAAAGATCCATAGGGTACCGATCCGTGTGAACGTCGTGTCAGCATCAAGTACACTAGTCTATAACAAGAGTACATGTCCAAAGAAGCATAAAAGATCAGAGAATGTACTCGCCTGGCAATCCGAACTGCTGATGATGGAAAGTGACTGGACTGGAGTAATACGATCCTATTTAAAATAACCACATGTCATCATACAGTCTAAAATATCATAAGAAAAGTCTTCAATGCAAATTCTACATGAATTTGGTCAATCTAAGTCAAAGTCAACCTTGGGTCAACTTTGGTCAACCAAACTAGTCAAACTAGGTCAATGTTGGTCCACTACTAGTCTTAGAGTTGATTTGGTATGTGTTGGTGGTATCTTAGGTTTTCAAGAAGTCTAATCTCAACAATCAATGAAATTCAAATAGCACTACTTTAACACACAATACCCTATGTCTAATCCCCATACTTAGACTAATATCTACTAAATTCTAGGCTAGGATATCTTTTAGGAATTCTCTAGTTTAGAATAGGGTAATCTAAATTCTTGAATCCTCACCACACAACCCAATGTAACCACACACTTGAACACATGCACTTGACATGCTGGTGTTGCTACTGCCATTGCAGTTGGCTATTTATTTCAGCCCTGCTGCTATGCAGCATGCCATTGCTGCTGTTGCAAGCCTCACTGCTTGCTTACTTCCTGAATTTCATCACAAAACATCAGCCTATCTAACCAATACACACATACATATAAACCTTAAAACCAAATCCTACTCTAACTACAACAACTAGTCCTTAGTAACATCTAAACTGGACTGGACATTACTAATTCCTAACTAACAATCAGCTAACATTGAACTAACTGTCAACAAAATTGGAAATAAAACTGGAACAGGAAAACTGGAAAATCTAACAACACAATACCTATTGCTAACCCAAATGGATCCCAGCCCTATTTCTATTAACAAACTACTAGGTATCACTTATATATGTCTAATAGGTTCTAAAAAGGAAACTGAACTATTAAGGAAAACCCTATACTAAGTGTCAACCCAACATTGATCAAGGTCTTAACCCATTGCAAACTAGCAAGTAAACTCTCATATAGGCCAGAAGGGATCTATGGGTTGCCTACATGATTTCACATGACAGGAAAATTTGTGAAATATGAAACAATGGGAACTGACAGGGAAACAGGAACTTTCAAGCAACCTGCTACTTGAAACACAACCTTCAAATTCAACTCTCGATACTACAACCTAATAGGTATTTAGCTAGATATGTATAATAGGATCCTGTAGGTCGATTTACACAGAAAATACCTGGAACCGAACTGGAAAGAATCAATACTGCACAGTGAAGAAAAACTGGAATTTAAAGACTCATCTAACCTATGGCTACTCAATTTCGGATATAGCCTAAACTTTGATTCACACTAACATGTATCACCTAGAGAGGGTCAAAAAGGATTTGTAGGTCGAGTTTTGATCAGGAACCACATTCGAAAATTGAGCAAAATACTAAACAGTACAAGAAAGAAAACTGGAACAGTAAATCTGATACCAACTGATACTTTATGCCAACCCAATTCGATCACAGCCCTACTCTTGATGCAATCTAATAGATACTCTAAGATATAGTAGTGTAGGACCTGTAGGTTTGATTTATACAGCATATTGCATCGGATTATGATGGGATCAATAATCAGGAAACTGAACAGGAAGGAAAATTGAAACTGAAAATCTGACTTAACTTGATACTCAACCAATTATCTAATCATGACCTAAAACCCTTGAAAAACCCAATGATGTTTGAAACTAAAGGTTGGTAATGAATCTTGCGTGTGTGTAGGTGCTACCCAGGTCGTGTCGTGTCCAGAAGACATGACACGACGTGTCCAAAAATAAATCCTAGAGTGGTTGAAACTCAAAGAACTAAACATCGTGCACGCGTGTCACACGATCTAGGGCTCGACACAGAGCAAGGTAAGACACGTGGTTGCTCGTACACGTAGCCCACATATAGGGCTACATGCCCACGTGTCTGCACTGGCCATCCGATGCGTGTCCGAGTCGCACGACACGCGTATCGGACGCCAAAAACTGGCGCGCACGCGACAGTTCAAAATCAGTGCCACGTCGATTTCTCTCTCTACGCTCCACGAAATCCTACGAAACTTTACGAGGGTGTTGTCAGTCGTGGGGCCTAGATACAGACCAAAAATCTCGGGTTGAATCGCTGTGTCCAAAGAGAAAGGACACAGCAGTAGCAGGACACGCGCGCGGTCCTCGTGCTGCGCGTGCGTGTCTTGTTTCGGACACGAAAACGTGTCGATTCAACCAAGAACCTAGGGCTTAGGAATCCTGACCTATAGGGCTATAAATTCGTGAAATTAGATCACAAAATAAACATGTTCGAAATCTAATAGGAATTTCATCGAACACCTATAAACCTAATCCGATACGTGTCCGATACACCTATCAAATGGACACGAAACTTAACCAAACTTCATGGGTAGTTCTAGGGTACCTAGATGCATACTAATATGAAGAAAAATCAGAAGAAACTATGGTGTTTGGGTGTTTACCTATTGAGAGTTGAAGTATCCAAGAATCTGCCTCCTCGATCGATAAGACGACCAGTTTCCACCGAGCAAACGCCTCCAACTCCTTGCTAACAATGCTCTAGCAAATTCTCCTCCTTCCCACGATCACAACGCACTTTGTTTGGGGTGAAACGGAGGTCGGATGAAAAAGTTAGGGTTTTGGAGAGCTGGAAACTAGGGTTTTGTGAAGGGGGTGTCTATTCTAATGCAAAGCTTATATAGGGGATGGGGGCTTCCTGTTTTGGCCGGCCATAGGAGTCCTAATAGGGTCAAGGATGGTCCATGGGTCCCACTCCTCTATTTAAGTTGAGTTTAAGCTCAAATAACAAAAGGCTACAAAGGCCAATTAATTAATTAGCCTAAGAATAGCCAAATGGCTTCTAAATTAAACCAAAGTCTAAAAATAAAATCTAATTAGCTAGATACTCATCATAGGTCATGGTTGGTCTCTAATGTGGGTTTTCTAAAGTTAGACCAAAGGCTAAATCAATCACAAGTCAATAATATCTAGAAAATCACAAAATGATTAAAATGGCTAAAATGACTAAAATACCCTTATTTCAAAAAGTGGGAGCTACAAGTCTACCCTCCTTAAAATAATTTCGTCCTCAAAATTAAAATGATCCTACTCTTCCTAGGTCAATCCCCAACAACTATGGTCTTAAGAAAACTTATCTAAATCATGCAGTTGAAAAGAAATCATACAGGGTTACGGCATGCAATCAGTCTGGAGTCTCGTCTAGCTACTAAAGTCCTACTAGATCAAAAGTAGTCATAAGGTATCAAACATACAAATATTATGGTAGGGTACAATAATCATCAAGATAGGATAAGGTATGGGTCAAGAACTCACCTCTACTAGGTCTGGTAGCTGGAACTCTCTCTCTTGGAGGTAGGCCTCGTCTAGGGGTAAATGTAGTAGGACAGTCTCGTATCTTGTGCGCAGCTGACCCACAAAATAGGCACAATCCTAGTCTCTTCCTACAGTCCTTCCATTCGTGCCCAAGCTTCTTACAGAAGGCACAGGTAGGCACTCGCTCAGCTGGTCTCTGCTGGACAGGAATCTGAACTGGATAGGCTGGTCTAGGCTGAAAGCCTGGGTACTCCTGAGGCTCTGGGTATAAACTGCTCCTTGCTCTCTTGGGACTAGGCTCCTCCCTCGAATGCATGTAATCCTGCAACAGTTGGATACTGAGACTCTGCTCTCTCATAAGCTCAGCCTGAAGTCTCTGTACCTCCCGCAAATCCTAAGAAATCTGTGAATATGAGCTTCAACAGGAATGTCATGGGGTACCACTCCAGGGGGCAAAGGAAGGCCTTCAGTCTCCGGCTGAACTGCAGTCCCCTCCTGAAGGACAGGAGATGGAGGGAAATTCTCCGGTAAGGCTGCTAATACCTCCTGAGCAATAGAAGGGGAAGTTACAATCTCGGTCTCATCCGGAATTGCGGCTGTGCACTGGGGACAAATTCTGGTCATGGGTGCCATTCTGGAAAAGATAAGGATAAATAATAAATCATTGGGCTGTAAGGCAGTATATCATCCTATATAAATACTGGTGATTATAAAAACAACTGAAATTAACCATAAATCATTAATATTCTAAGGATGATCAAAAATCGAAAGTTTAAAGCACGACTGTCAATAACACTAAAATCCAAGCACACTATATATACATATATCTATAGATATTTTAGTCTCGATATGATCTAAGTTGATCAAATCCAGGATGAATCGAGGTTTGGTCAAGATGGAGAAAGAGGTCATTGAAGTCTAGGCACGAGTATCCAGGATTTGAAATCCATGTCACAATTGAATTAATTCAATTGAATAAGGTTCCAAACATTGGACAATAAGGGAATGACCAAGTCGACTGGTCGCGATCGTGGGTTTAGAATTCAACACTATTGAAATCCTAAAGGATAATGTGAGGATATAGAATTAAGCCACTATCCTCCTTCTGATAAGGAAGCTAAACGTGATACTCTGTGTTGACCTATTAAGTAGAGTGCCTTGCCTTTCTGAAATATGTGAAAGACAAAAACAAAAGAGTTCAAAGACGATACTATTGAGTACAAACGTGGTTCATGGACGACGAAAATAGTTCAAGGAGAATTGCCAAATTGTCATGGATGAGACAGATGCTCTAGAGTCTCATCCACGTAGAGTAATATATGAAAGCGAACCAAGTGCACTAGGTTGATCAGACCATTATACACCGGTTCTGATTAGACAATATGTTAGTGGGTCGCGACCCAATAAAATATGTCATGATCAAGCTCAAAAAGGATAAGCTTGTAAAACTAAGGCTAAATTAGCAACATGAGGTAGTCAAGTATAAGTAAGGGAGGTAATGATGAAGAAGAAAAGAAATAGTCCAAGATCCTTAACTAAGCCGGTCAAGCAATCAAGATAAGGTACAACGTTAAGCATTTAAAGAACAAGAAGAACTCCATCACATGTCGGGTTGAAAGAATTGAGTCATGGTTGAATCTCGAATTTAAGTCAGAAAGTATTTTAGTATCATGGTAAAGGTTCAAGAGGTGACAACTAATACAAAAGTAAAGGAAATCAAGTTGAAGTATGAAATAAATTTAATTAAGAATCCAGTGAAATAATCTAGGGACACAGTTCTAAAGGCGAATACTGCTAAGGAATGATCAAATACAAATGGTTAGAAGTCACAATAAAAGATCTAGATTTGAGGGAAGGTTGAGTAGGTCAAGATTTGAGATACAGTCCCATAGTTTGGCAGACGACTAACAACACTGGAGTATATACTACTATCATAGTCACGAGTGATATGGCAATTAGTGTGGAACACTTCTATCTCATTAAGATTACCTTGGTGGCCTACCTTTACATTCCTTTAAAAAGAAATTCCAAAAATAACTACCTCAATTTGTATTCACTCTAAGCCTTCCAATCTAACCACGACTAACATTTAAATCCTTTTCATAAATCTCATAATAACTTTGATCTCGTTACTACTAACCTTTCCAAATTTAACGTTTCAATCCAACTCCTGAGTTGATAAATCATGAATCCATAAAATTCTATATCACTTCCTAAATAATAAAAAAAACTCCCCAATTTGTCTCAATAATCCTCAAGATAGACACTCAGCTTATCACGACAATCTAGCAGTTACAGCTCAGTATTTTAACGCGCTTATCAACCATAAATTTTTTTTTCTAAGTCATTGAAACATAATCACTACTTCTTAAACCAAAATCCAAATAGATTTTTAAATCTTTAATCAATTGACATGATTCCAAAAATTTCTTCCAAAACAATCGTGTTTATATCTTCCCGATATTCTAAACCAAAAATTTTAATATCATTGCTTCCACTTAAATTTGAAATTCAATATATACATCGCAGCTTGTACGACTCAATAGTTCATACTGCCACCCCTTTTTTTTGATCATTCAAACCAATCTATATACGTAAGGATGTATAATCATAATCCAATAATTCATGAATCCCATCAATTCATGAAATCAATTTATTTAGATTCTAAATAATTTCCTCCGGTATCAAGGTAAAATTTTATAATCCTCTAGTGATTACTACTTAGAATCTTCAAGATAAATTTTCTTGGTAATATCCCAACTTACAAACTACTAATCATTAAAGCATCCATTTAGAAAAATGCCCTTATAACTTAATCAAAATCTCCGTGTATCCTAATTCCTTAATGTAATCCTCCTAGCCATGCGTTTGACCAATGAGTATATAGCAGTGTAGCCATCTTCCTAACCTTTATTAAACACAAGGAAGTAAGGGTATTGGTGAAAAGAGTTCAAACAAGATGCAAGAATCGAGGGAGGAAGGTGGACTAAAGTAAGGGAAAAAGGAATTTAAATCGAAGCTCAAAATGAGATTCTCAAGGGTCGTCCCAGGAATCTCTCAGGAATTCCTAATAGTGATTGAGTACCTTAACTTATATCTTATATTCTACTGCAGGTTGTAATGATACTCTAGTTCGAGTACCACTACGAATCACACTAGTTGTGATTGCGAGACCTGCATGGGCCACCACTAAAAACTGTGTCACGACCCGCACCCAGTGTGAGGGCACGAGAAGTAACGAACGCCCAGCCTACGCCGCAGTGTCGGCGGTAGAACGCAGTCCTGAGTCACCATATCTAACACAATCTAACCAAGCTATGAATAGAGTAAAATAATACGTAACTCAATCACAATACTAAGATGGAACAGGAGAATAATCTCAAGAAAGTCACTATAAAAGTATAGGTGTAAACCACCAAAAATATCTCAAGTACAACTCATAAGAGTCTCAAAAGAAAATGCAAAATAAAGTGCTAAGTCTCATCTAGACTATGGGCAAGTCCTCAACGACTGTGGGATCCTCCTGTGGGTCCACGTCGCCAGTGTCATTTAAGCCAATGCCATAATATGTAGGACAATACTCCTCATCATCACCTGTAATATTTTCAACATGCCCAGTCAGGACGGAACGAGCACATATCTCTCACAACAGTTCATATCAGGAATGGACATATAAAGCAAGCTATAGAAAATTATACATGAATCGCTGTAAAGAGAAATCAACAGGAAAGAAGATATAACTGAGGTATAAATATGATAAATAAAGAATATAACCTTCTACGTGAAACAGAGCATGAATTGGTTATGTGAACAGCTTGGGTCGCACATGGATACAACTACGGAAATAACATGGATAACAACTACTGGGGATAATGATCACATAACCAACTACACTCTTCCTGCCCCCAACCAATACACAAGGATCGAAGCATGTTATGTTATTGCACATGGATAACAACTACTGTATACATGGAGCTCATATGGTCATGAGTGTACATGAATAACATATGAGTGCACATGGATAAAAGTGAATACATGGAGTACATGATGAACATGATAAAGTACATGAAACATGACATACTCGATGTATCCGAGGGGATAACATCGCATGAAAAGATCCATAGGGTACCGATCCGTATGAACGTCGTGTCAGCATCAAGTACACTAGTCTATAACAAGAGTACATGTCCAAAGAAGCATGAAAAGATCCAGAGAATGTACTCGCCTGGCAATCCGAACTGCTGATGATGAAAAGTGACTGGACTGGAGTAATACGATCCTATTTAAAACAACCACATGTCATCATACAGTCTAAAATATCATAAGAAAAGTCTTCAATGCAAATTCTACATGAATTTGGTCAATCTAATGTCAAAGTCAACCTTGGGTCAACTTTGGTCAACCAAACTAGTCAAACTAGGTCAATGTTGGTCCACTACTAGTCTTAGAGTTGATTTGGTATGTGTTGGTGGTATCTTAGGTTTTCAAGAAGTCTAATCTCAACAATGAATGAAATTCAAATAGCACTACTTTAACACACAATACCCTATGTCTAATCCCCATACTTAGACTAATATCTACTAAATTCTAGGCTAGGATATCTTTTAGGAATTCTCTAGTTTAGAATAGGGTAATCTAAATTCTTGAATCCTCACCACACAACCCAATGTAACCACACACTTGAACACATGCACTTGACATGCTGGTGTTGCTACTGCCATTGCAGTTGGCTATTTATTTCAGCCCTGCTGCTATGCAGCATGCCATTGCTGCTGTTGCAAGCCTCACTGCTTGCTTACTTCCTGAATTTCATCACAAAACATCAGCCTATCTAACCAATACACACATACATATAAACCTTAAAACCAAATCCTACTCTAACTACAACAACTAGTCCTTAGTAACATCTAAACTGGACTGGACATTACTAATTCCTAACTAACAATCAGCTAACATTGAACTAACTGTCAACAAAACTGGAAATGAAACTGGAACAGGAAAACTAGAAAACTAACAACACAATACCTATTGCTAACCCAAATGGATCCCAGCCCTATTTCTATTAACAAACTACTAGGTATCACTTATATATGTCTAATAGGTTCTAAAAAGGAAACTGAACTATTAAGGAAAACCCTATACTAAGTGTCAACCCAACATTGATCAAGGTCTTAACCCATTGCAAACTAGCAAGTAAACTCTCATATAGGCCAGAAGGGATCTATGGGTTGCCTACATGATTTCACATGACAGGAAAATTTGTGAAATATGAAACAATGGGAACTGACAGGAAAATAGGAACTTTCAAGCAACCTGCTACTTGAAACACAACCTTCAAATTCAACTCTCGATACTACAACCTAATAGGTATTTACCTAGATATGTATAATAGGATCCTGTAGGTCGATTTACACAGAAAATACCTGGAACCGAACTGGAAAGAATCAATACTGCACAGTAAAGAAAAACTGGAATTTAAAGACTCATCTAACCTATGGCTACTCAATTTCGGATACAGCCTAAACTTTGATTCACACTAACATGTATCACCTAGAGGGGGTCAAAAAGGATTTGTAGGTCGAGTTTTGATCAGGAACCACATTCGAAAATTGAGCAAAATACTAAACAGTACAAGAAAGAAAACTGGAACAGTAAATCTGATACCAACTGATACTTTATGCCAACCCAATTCGATCACAGCCCTACTCTTGAAGCAATCTAATAGATACTCCAAGATATGGTAGTGTAGGACCTGTAGGTTTGATTTATACAGCATATTGTATCGGATTATGATGGGATCAATAATCAGGAAACTGAACAGGAAGGAAAATTGAAACTGAAAATCTGACTTAACTTGATACTCAACCAATTATCTAATCATGACCTAAAACCCTTGAAAAACCCAATGATGTTTGAAACTAAAGGTTGGTAATGATTCCTGCGTGTGTGTAGGTGCTACCCAGGTCGTGTCGTGTCCAGAAGACAAGACACGACGTGTCCAAAAACAAATCCTAGAGTGGTTGAAACTCAAAGAACTAAACATCGTGCACGCGTGTCACACGATCTAGGGCTCGACACAGAGCAAGGTAAGACACGTGGTTGCTCGTACACGTAGCCCACATATAGGGCTACATGCCCACGTGTCTGCACTGGCCATCCGACGCGTGTCCGAGTCGCACGACACGCGTATTGGACGCCAAAAACTGGCATGCGCGCGACAGTTCAAAATCAGTGCCACGTCGATTTCTCTCTCTACGCTCCACGAAATCCCACAAAACTTTACGAGGATGTTGTCAGTCGTGGGGCCTAGATACAGACCAAAAATCTTGGGTTGAATCGCTGTGTCCAAAGAGAAAGGACACAGCAGTAGCAGGACACGCGCGCGGTCCTCGTGCTGCGCGTGCGTGTCTTGTTTCGGACACGAAAACGTGTCGATTCAACCAAGAACCTAGGGCTTAGGAATCCTGACCTATAGGGCTATAAATTTGTGAAATTAGATCACAAAATAAACATGTTCGAAATCTAATAGGAATTTCATCGAACACCTATAAACCTAATCCGATACGTGTCCGATACACCTATCAAATGGACACGAAACTTAACCAAACTTCATGGGTAGTTCTAGGGTACCTAGATGCATACTAATATGAATAAAAATCAGAAGAAACTATGGTGTTTGGGTGTTTACCTATTGAGAGTTGAAGTATCCAAGAAACTGACTCCTCGATCGATAAGACGACCAGTTTCCACCGAGCAAACGCCTCCAACTCCTTGCTAACAATGCTCCAGCAAATTCTCCTCCTTCCCACGATCACAACGCACTTTGTTTGGGGTGAAACGGAGGTCGGATGAAAAAGTTAGGGTTTTGGAGAGCTGGAAACTAGGGTTTTGTGAAGGGGGTGTCTATTCTAATGCAAAGCTTATATAGGGGATGGGGGCTTCCTGTTTTGGCCGGCCATAGGAGTCCTAATAGGGTCAAGGATGGTCCATGGGTCCCACTCCTCTATTTAAGTTGAGTATAAGCTCAAATAACAAAAGGCTACAAAGGCCAATTAATTAATTAGCCTAAGAATAGCCAAATGGCTTCTAAATTAAACCAAAGTCTAAAAATAAAATCTAATTAGCTAGATACTCATCATAGGTCGTGGTTGGTCTCTAATGTGGGTTTTCTAAAGTTAGACCAAAGGCTAAATCAATCACAAGTCAATAATATCTAAAAATCACAAAATGATTAAAATGGCTAAAATGACTAAAATATCCTTATTTCAAAAAGTGGGTGCTACAGAAAGCCGCATCCGTGCATGGGCCATCCAAGTCCATTAACCATGTAATACGTGCAAGCAAATAAGTCATATCATTCCTACCAATCCTACCTTTAATAAACATATTTTTTCATCTCTATTTCAAGTTCCATCCGCATTATGCCCCAACACATCCGTATTAATGTACGATGCCCATTGGCTTAGACTTCTCGTTTTTATACTCAACGCGTTTCATTTATAAGTTGTTCGTATAATGGCAGTTCTGTAGAAATTGTACCACAACTGCATACTTCGATGTACGAAGTATATCTTTCAATGTTACGACAGGTTCCGCGGCATTGCACCATAACTTGCCCTATTTCGCTTACTTAGTCATTTTGTAGCTTCCGTGCGCAAAGGCACGCTTAACACCATAATCAATGTTCTAGGCCTACTATTCAATGTTCTTGGAGTCATGCACGTGATGCACATCTCGATATTCCCTTTTAATGTTCTACCATCACCGTACTACCGTGACCCATATACTTGATGTACATCGCTTCAATTGTTTAATATTTAATGTTCTATCTTAATGATCGACACATACTAAGACCTTTAACCATTCGAGCCATGCTCGCTAACTCAATAGCCACAATCTCATATAAGGGATACAATCTTATTAGACGTAAAGGGGTAGGGAGAGAGAGTCAAGAACCTGCCCACCTTAAGCCGATACGCCTTGTCATCTCGATGACTCATCATAATGTACCGTACGGTGTAGGGAATTAAAAGAGCTAGCAGTAGTTATTTTTGTTGTAAAGTTGTGAAAGTACTATCTATGTGGAAAAAGAGTAGAAATATTCACATACCATAAACGTTTGACATATGTCTTCACCCAGAAGCAGTTGAACATGAGGCAGCTTAGATGGCTGGAATTGATGAAAGACTTTGATATTTTACTTCAGTATTATTCAAAAAAATCTAAGGTGGCAGTGGATTGTCATGACCCTCACCTTTTTTCGGACGCGAGCTCGTGAGCAAGCCAGCTACGTATCAAGAAGACTCCTGTCCAACTCGAATACGTAAACGTTGTCTAGACTATGGTAATGGGCCTAATCAAGGCAAGGCAAAACTATATCTCAATCCACAATAAGAATAATAAACATAAATGACCAACTATGGGTCGTGGTCTGCAGCCCACTGGCATACCTGTCCGATTAGACTCCAAGAAATAACATGAGTCTATAAAGTAAGCCAACAAGCAGAGTATATCATGATAAGGAATGAAAGCACGGAAGGATAATAAATTTATTATCAATACTAGGATCCTGCAAGTGTATCACCAACATCTACCATTCTGTTCTGCTAACTAACCCTATACAATCGCTAAACCTGAAGAGATCATCATGTCCTCAGGGGACATAGCAAGATACATAAAAATATGCCTATCTAACAGTTCTATCATGCATAAGAATATAAACAGGCTATAAACAGGAAATGAGACGGAAACTAACAAGTGGCTACTGACAGGTGACTATGAACACGGATATGGGAAACAACTACGCATAAATGAACTGCTGGGAGAGAACTGGTGAACAAGAGATCAAAGGAATACAAAACTCTCGTCCCGAGTGTGGAATCACGAATTTGAACTAATCACTAACCCTCGTCTCGAGTGTTGACTCATGGGTTAGTTCAAGGCAAACACCCTCGTCCCGAGTGTGGACTCACAGATGTAAGCAGATCAAGGCAAACACCCTCGTCCCGAGTGTGGACTCACGGATATAAGTAGATCAAGACAAACACCCTCGTCCCAAATGTAGACTCACGGATGTAAACAGATCAAGACAAACACTCTCGTCCCGAGTGTGGACTCTCTGGTGTAACTAGCCAACCCTCGTCCCGAGTATGGACTCTCTGGTAGAGAAAATGATAACCGAAAATTAGTAGTTCAACTACACGTACTCATTCTATGACACGAATCAGTCAAGGTACAGGTGACGACAAGGTACAACTTAGTCAAGACACATGTAAGGACAGCTCTAGCATGAACTATAATGTGAACAAGCCTAGTATAACTACACTACCAAGTCATGAAAGATGGAATAAAAGCAAGACAATAAACTGGTAAACATGGAATGCAGAAAACATATGAATCAAATCCACTAGAGTAACTAAATGATAACATAATAAAAGCAGAAGAACTGTATGAATAAAAATAAACTGTAGAGGGAGGCAAGGTATCTTGTCTGGTGGTAGCACGAAGAACCAACAATATACCGTCAACTGGTAAGCCATAAAGTCTAAATCTCATAACTGTCTCCGAAAGCTGAAATAGAAATTACCAACTTTTTCAGAATAGTCAAATTAGTTAAGATTGTCGATCCATAAGTTCAATTCTGGACACAGGAGCAAAATGGTAATTTTGGGTCAAAACGGTATCCGTCGTCGGACCCGCTTTGCACCGAAAAGTGTGCTAGAGTCAATGGTCTCTAAAGTCGTCAAACTATATGTCTACGAATTTGTTTTGATGATACGAACCCAACAGCATGTCCAATTTTGGATTCCGGTGGGCCGTCCACAAAATCGCTTTGAGTCAGATCGTGGGACCCACAAAACTACGATCTGATTAACTATCTCAGAATCGGACCAAACTTGGCATACAGGACAATAAAAATGATACGGTCCTATTGGCGCAAGTTTTGTCGCGATCTGACGAACGTGCACAAAGTAATTAGGAAATTTACAAAGAGGCCGATACGATGAATTTCGACGGATACGCATCAAATTCGTCACGCACACGCAACCAATTCGAACTTCATCAAAGTCCACACATCCACAAAGTCGATACGCACCTTTCAATGCTTTCGGTTCATGACCAAGTCACCCGATTTGGCAGGACGCACGTGGGATCGAAGGGTTTTATTGTTTTTGAAAACAGTTTTAAGTATTTTTTTCTCGATTTTCTAGCTGATATATCTTACTATCTATATCTCGAAAATTAAAACTAACGAAAGGGTTTTAGTCCTGTTTATGTTGTATATGAATCTGTGTTAATAGGTTCTCATATTGGTCGATGGATTGGCGATGATGTGTCTTCCAAATTGGGTGTCTGAAATATCCAATACTCTGTTTACAAATAGATTTTTCATCGAGTTGGAGTCAACTTTCCGAGCGATCGAAGGCATCTATATACGAAATAAAAGAACAGAGTTGAAGGGGGTAATGTCGAGATCGTACCTAAAAAATTTCGTTCGTGATTTGGTGGATTTGCGAGGGAGAAAGGCTTCTGCAAAGTAGCCTTCGCTGTTGTCATTACTGCTGTGTGCGGTTACTGTCGTGGCTGGTTGCCGCACGCACGGCCGGCCTTCGACGGCTCTGGCGCTGTACGGTGGTAGCGTGCAGTGTATTGGGGTGGTTGCCGGTGAGGTGGTGAGGAGACATGGGCTGGTGCGAGGGTTTTGGTTAGGGTTTCAAACTCCTCTACTTGGTTTATATAGCAACTGCTATATAAGATTTGGGGGTCGGGTGTTCAGTCGGCTTGGGCTGTACTGTGCTGCTCGGTTGGGTTAGCGTGGGTTTGGGCCTTCCACATGCTGTTGTTGCTCCTTTTTATTTTCTTTCTTTTTCTTTTATTTCTTTATTATATTACTTCTATTCACTATATATATATATATATATATATATATATATATATATATATATATATATATATATATATATATATATATATATATAGATACACCATAAATACCAATGTTAGAAATAAACTATTCTATGTATAATCAATATTTGAAATCTAGAATTCTTAATTTTTATATACCAAAATTCACATAAATAAAGTACAATTATATTTTTATAGATATATATAAAAGCCTAATTTTTTATGTACCATAAATATACTTCTATATATATACATAAGTATATATATATAACCTAGATAAATCCCATAAAATCCAAAATATTTGTTAAAGAAAATTATTTACTATATTATCAAATAAAATACTATTTTTAATAGCAAGCACAATAATATGCTATATATATGACAACTGTTTCCAAATTGCTTTCTAAATCACTAAAGTAAAATGCCAATATAACATACATCTATATGGTCGTCTTTAAACATACTACCTGACTATGTGGGCTTGGACTTGGTTCGGGTCCGGTCCGGACTAGTTCGGTATAACCGGGTTCCCAAAATGTCAATAAATCTTATTAATAAATAATTAAACTATTTATAATGGTCATGTCACAACTTGGCTCGATTTTCCTAGTTAGGTCACACTTATGGCTGGGTCTTCCCTGGTATGGCTAAAATACTAGCCAAGGCACACTACTGCACTATCCGTTCCACGAATCCTAATCACCTTCTACTCCAATTCCTAACCATGACTAAAGTTATCTACCATAATTATTAACTGATTAATTATTTATAAAATTCTAAAAAATTACCATTTAAATCAAATAAATAATAATAAAAATTTAAAATTTTCGGAAAGAGGAATCACAAATCTACCCACCATAAAAATAATTTTGTCCTTGAAATTCTAATTTATAATTATTCCTTAAATTTAAAAAGAAGTCTACTTTTACCTTATCCTCCTTAATTTTTTTTAACTCCTCAAAAGTAGTTTATATCCTTCTCCTAGCCATTTTGTAACTACGAAACCTCGAGGACTTCTACCCACCTTTGGTTACACTACTCCCTCAAGGGTATGTCACTAAAACTTTAAAACCTTTCGTCTAGTTGCTAGAATCATTACCCATAGATATCTATAGCATATGGTATCTCTAATACCATCATATCTATCAAGCAACCAAAAATTCAATAATCAAGCAATATTACACTATAATTTAAGAATTTCTGATAAATTCTAGACATCACGATCATTCATCACACCGAAATAGGAAGGGACGAGAGTCAATAGTACAGGAAGGCAAAGATGAATAATCGAAAGCGAATATGATGTTTCAAGGACGATAGAGAGGTTTCTAAGAGAATTTTTTAAGTCAATGTGGATTAAGATTTCTAAGGTTCAGTCAAATTCGCAGGCTCGTACCAGTACAGTTACGTAACCGATACGTATGCTCTGACCTGCATAGGCTACCAAAAAATTTGTCATGACCTGCACCCGCTTTTTGGACGTGAGCTCGTAAGCAAGCCAGCTACGTATCAAGCGGACTCCAGCCCAACTCGAATGCGTAAACGCTGTCTGGACTATGGTAATGGGCCTAATCAAGGTAAGATAAAACTATATCATAATCCACAATAAGAATAATAAACATGAATGAACAACTATGGGTCGTGATCTGCAGCCCACTAGCATACCTGTCCGATTAGACTATAAGAAATAACGTGAGTATATAAGTTAGCCAACAAGCAGAGTATATCATGATAAGGAATGAAAGCATGAACGAATAATAAATGTATTATCAATACTTGGATCCTGCAAGTGTATCACCAATATCTACCATCCTGCTTTGCTAACTAACCCCATACAATCGCTAAATCTGAAGAGATCATCAGGTCTTCAGGGGACATAGAAAGATACATAAAAATATACCTATCTAATAGTTCTATCACGCATACGAATATAAACAAGCTATAAACAAAAAACGAGACGAAAACTGACAAGTGGCTACTAACAGGTGACTATGAAAACGGATACGGGAAACAACTACCCAAACCCAGGACAGACAAACACCTTCGTCCCGAGTGTGGACTCACGGATGTAAGCAGATTAAGACAAATACCCTTGTCCTGAGTGTGGACTCACGGATGTAAGGAGATCAAGAAGAACACCCTCATCCCGAGTGTGGACTCACAGATGTAAGCAGATTAAGACAAACACCGTCGTCCCGAGTGTGGACTCATTGTAGCTCCCCTACCCAGAATTTTTTTCAAAATATTTTATTATCATTTATTTTATTTAAATGGTGATTTTAGAAATTTTAGAAATGATTATTTAGTTAATTATGACGATAGATAATTTTATTCATGGTTAGAAATTGGAGTACAAGACGACTAGAAATCATGGCACGGATAGTGCAGTGGCGTGCCTTGACTAGTATATTAGCCATGCCAAGGAAGGCCGAGCCATAGTGATGTCCTAACTAGGAAAACCAGGCCAAGTTGTGAGTTAATCTCTATAAATGATTTAATTACTTATTTAGTAATGTTACGACTTTCGGGGAACTCGATATTGCCAAACTTACCCGGACCTGACCCAAACCCAGGCCAGTCAATATAGTCGGGTATTGTGACCAAAGACGTCAGAATAGACATATGTTGTGTCGGTACTTTACCTTGGCAATTTTGGTAGAAATCCTAAGAACAGTTGTTATATATATATATATATATATATATATATATATATATATATATATATATATATATACAAGCATATTATATGTGCTTGTTATTGGAAATAATATTTTATTGATAATATAGTAAATAATTTTCCTTAACAAATAAGTTGGACTTTCTGGGAATTGCCTAGGTTATATTTATATATATAGAAGTGTTTATGTAATATGAAATAATTAAGCTTTTATTTATATATATATTATCGTTGTATTTCGTTTAGGTGAATTTTGGTACATAAAGATTAGGGATTAGGTTTCTAATATTGATTATACTTTATGTTTACTACGCGTGTTTGAATTTATAGCATATATGCGTGTGTCATTACATATATAAATATATATGCATAAATATAAATTACCTTGTTAGCTTGTATTAATAATTATAGTGTATATATGTTATGTATATATACATATATAAATATGTATAAATATATATATCAATATATGTGTGTACATGTATATATATATATACAATACTTATATATGTGTATGTGTAGGAATATATAAACTTATATTAAATATATGTGAGTATATATGTAAATAATATATACGTGCGTATTTGTATATATATGAGCGTATTTAATAGTATATATACATATATGTGTATATACATATATATGAATAGAAAAGGAATAAGGAATAAAGAAAGAAAAAGAAATAATAAAAAAACCAATTTGAAACCCAGCCAGGCCCGGCCCAGCCGAGCCCAGCCGAGCGGGCACCCCTCTATTCCCTGTAACCGACATTTCCTCCCCCACCCGTGCGGCTTTATATAAGAGAGAGATTGATAGGTTTTGCAGCAAACCCTAATCTCCACATCACCTGCGCGCGCCCCCAACCCCCGCGCGCGCGCGCAGCGCTATGCGCCACCGTCAGGGCGGCGACCGACGGCAGGCCGCCCAAAACAGAGGATCAGCAACAGCGGCAAACGGCAGGAGCGCAGCGAGTTCGTAACGCGATTTCGACCACGTCGCTCAACCAAATTCCGTTCCGTTTGATCAAGTACGAACCCTACCTAACCCCCTTCAACGCCATTCAATTAGTTTGAGTAGGTTTGTAATCGAGTCGACGGGAAATCGACTAAAAATTGAGGGTAAACCCTGTCCCGAAACAAAGTATAGGGCATCCCTTGAACCCCTGTGGGAAGATCAATCCTGATCGATCCAGCGACCGTTTAGGTAAACCCTCTGAACAATTTTAAAGATAACATATAGGAGATAAGGATCCTTCTTGTAGATTTATTTTTCATCTAATATGTGGAGAGATATTTGATTCCAAAATCCTAGAAAAACCTGTTTTCGAAATTGTGAAATTCAATAAAAACCTTCCACACGACGTGCGTCCCGCCAATCCGGGCGACGTGGTTGTGAACCGAAAGCATTGAATGCTGCGTAATGGTTTCGTGGTCGTATGGGCTTTGACGGAATTCAAATTGGTTGCGTGTGCGCGACGAATTTGATACGTATCCGTCAAAATTCACCGTATCGGCCACTTTACAAA
Source organism: Iris pallida (assembly GCA_029216955.1). Taxonomy (NCBI): domain Eukaryota; kingdom Viridiplantae; phylum Streptophyta; class Magnoliopsida; order Asparagales; family Iridaceae; genus Iris; species Iris pallida. Next base: position 3,157,871 of record JANAVB010029815.1, read on the forward strand.
TTTTCCAATTACTTTGTGCACATTCGTCAGATCGAGACGAAACTTGCGCCAACAGGACCATATCATTTTTTTGGTACTGTATACGAAGTTTGGTCCAATTCTGAGACAGTGGAATCGGAACGCCGTTTTGCGGGCCCTACGGTCCCACTCAACGGGCGATTTTGTGTACGGCCCGCCGGAATCCATCTCTGGACATACGGTTGAGTTCGTATCGAAAAACCAGACCTGTTGACATATAGTTTGATAACTTTAGAGACCGTTGACTCTGGCACATATTTCGGTGCAAAACGGGTCCAACGGCGGACATCGTTTTTGCCCGAAATTACCGTTTTGCCCCTGTGTCCAGAATTGGACTTAAGGACAGGCAATCCTAGCTAATTTAACTATTCTGAGAATATTGGTACTGTTTATTTCAGCATCTGGAGACTTCTGTATGTGTTGACTGATTGTGGCTCATTGAGTGGTATGGTATTATTGGTTTCACCAGCTAAGGACCTCAGGCAAGTGCACTTTCTGATTGCTTTTCGATTCATAATAGTCTTTTCATTTCATGTCTATACATATATCTTGCTGCTTGTTAACATGCTCGTCACACGGAGTAGTCGGGAGGGGAAATATCTAACTACCCAGAACTATCCCATGATGTCTATTCGTGAACAATAGCACATGTACACGACACGTGCAGGTGTCGGATTTACCCCCTAGCTGTTCACATGTCGAAACGGATATTTCACACCACCTAGGTAGATGTCTTTTATTTTTCTTTTTATCTCCACCGTGCCATGTCATCAGTTTTCATTCCAGTTCTCATATCTCATATGCTATTTTCATGTCTTGTTAATTCTATTGTGTTTTCGTATTATCGTCGGTTTGTGTACTTATTCTATTCCTGACTGGAAACCAACATTTTTCAGGTTTAGCCGCGATCACTCCTAGCACTGGAAAGACATGGGTATGCAGAGGCCGACTTAGATAGTGGAACTAGTTGTCATTTTCATTAATTGTGAGAACCTTGTATTTTCCTTTAAATATAAATGTTGTAAATGTTGTAACAACGTTCTACCACCGACTCTGCGGCGTAGGCTGGCTTGGATACGTCTCGTATCCGAAAAGCGGGTGCGGGTCGTGACAAGTTTTTGTGGTGGCCCATGCAGGTCCGTTTTCGCAAAAGATTATGAACTCGTGATGGTATTTAAGTTAGTCGTACCATTGCGAGCCTGCGCCCAGGAAATGCTGTCACGACCTGCTCCCGCTTTTCGGGATACGAGTACGTGTCCAAGCCCAGCCTACGCCGCAGCATCGACGGTAGTACGCTGTCTGAGCTCAATATAAATCTCAAATACAACAAATATCTCTATTTTGCTCATTCACAATAATTATTTTAATTACAACTCCAATAATACATTCAAATTTACATACAGATACAAACCCGCTACATGTGACTATTCTATCTAGAATCTATGGTTGGCCTCAAAGATAGCTCTAACTCCACCCGAAGGAACCCAAAGCAAGAGAGAAGTCATCGAGAATAGTCATCAAGAATCTGTCAACTGAAAAATGGTTATCCAGTCAGGATTGGAGCAAGATCACCATAACACTACATTACACAATATATTATACAAGCATGAAGGAATGATAAAGGGAATTTAACTGAAGATAAGTATAGGCATGACATTATATGATAAGAAAGTACCTTTGAGACATGATAATAATATAAAGGTAGACTTGACATACCACTAAGACATGATGACAATAAGAAGGTAGACTTGACGAAAGAAGAACAAAAGACAATAGGACAACAATAATTAGGTCACGTGTACTGTGTGTTTTAGAATACCAACTTTCAGCATGCGGACGGCTTGGGATATCCGTCAGTCATACGTGTGGTGCATGACTGATATTATGCAATCAATGTATAGGGAGTCTGTATTCAATTCGTTGACCACATGCTTACTTGTTGTATTCTTCCGCCCGACTCACTCACAATACATGTCTACTACGATAAACATTAGCAATACGATAAACTGTAATTAATAGGAAACAATGAGTAAGGCATGAACATGTATGTATATCCAACCGATTCTAACTCTCGTGCACAATAGTAATCATGAACAATGACAATCATGAACCATAAGGGAGTAATAGTGAAAAGGCGACATGAAACATGTAGTATAAAAATAAAGGAAATATAGGTCATAGTGATACTTGCCTCGGTTTGATTTGAAGCTGACTGCCACGATATTGTCATGTTGGCACATAAATAGTCTCAGAAGTTAAAGCTACGCAAGATGATTTTAGATGATGAGACGGGCCTCTAAAATAAAAATAAAAATAAAATATTTTGGAAAATTGTTGAGAAAAATATATGATGTGTACTTTTTCATCAGCTTTCCGAAACTTCAAACGGATCGTGATTCCGATTCCTGGTTCTCTCGGAATCTCGAAAACATCAACGTGTCAAATTTCGGACAACTGACACTCCACGAATTTTTTAGAAATTTAGGTTATAATTATTTGAAAATAAATTTTATATTCAGAAAATATACCTCGAGACGGTTACAACAAAAAAAACTGGAGGTCAAACGGAGTCCGGAGTTGGAAGTTATGGCCCTTCGAAGTTGATAAAACATTTGAAAAGAAAGACTGAATTTATGACGAATTTGGGGTAATTATGACGAAAAAAGAGAGAAATTTTTGAAAAAGAAGGTACGAAGATGATTTTATTTTATAGGTTCAATATATATAGATAATGGAAAGCAATAAGTGAATTGGGATATGATTAGAACTCAATCAATAAAGATATGATTAGGATTACCAACTAATTTGGATAGGAATATGATTAATTAAAATAAGAAGTAATCTATCTAATACTAGATATGATTCAAATAGGATTAGAATTTCTAATGGACAAGTCTCTCCATAAATTTAAATCAAATAAATTATTTAAATCCAAATCATATGAATTCAAATCCAAATCTAAATTCAAATCAAATTCAACATAATAACTTTAAGATAAATTTAATGTTTATCAAATCAATTTAAATCATATAATAGATAAATCGTTAAATCAAATAATATTTCAAATCTAGATTAGATAATTCTTAATGCCACAATTAGTCACCATAAGTATTTTAAATAATGTTTGATTTTATCAAATAAGGTAAAATATATTTTATAAATCTAAATCTTACTCAAAATAAGTTACTAAATCTTTTTATTGCTCCAAAAATAATCATTATTTTCAAACTTTTTTCGAAACCGATATTTTTTTTGAAAATCCAAACATAATAATAAATAACTTTATAATTTCAATAATAAAATTTCAAGAACAAATATTTATCAAAACTAAATAGTACTTTCAAATCGTTAATTACAAACTACATTTTGAAATGCAGAAAAATAATAATAAATATCTTTTACAAAGTTTCAAAAATAAATACTTTCAAACACAATAAAATAAATTTAAAAAAAATTGAGAAACAGGGGTTACAAATCTACCCACCTTAGAAAAATTTCGTCCTCGAAATTTAAGGATGACAGAAAAAATAGGCTTGGTTGGTCAGGTTAAAAGATAGAAAAATTTAAAAAGAAATAATGATCAATGAGATAAAAATAATATTTTTTTTTCTTAATAAGAAGATTGATCAAGAAGGATGGAAGAATTTAGTCAATGAATATAGTTCGGAGGAGTATTACCTACATGACATCTAAGTTGTCACTCATCAATCTTATAAATTCGTATCCTCAAGAATATTTTTTAAAAAAATTCCTCAAATTCAATCATATATTTTTTAAAATCACTAACTCAATTTAATACCGTAATGTAGCAATCAGGAATATCATCTTATCAAATTCGCAACCCTTAATCCAACTTGATAAATATCTCCAAAATCTAACTTCACAAAACTTTAAATTCCTCAATTTTATTTTCAATTCAAAATTGAACTTTTGATAATCTTCTAAAAAATTTAAATTCTATAAATTTTCAAATCATATCTCAATTTTATTGATCAAATCAAAATTATTTCCTTTAAAAATTAAATATTCGACCTTATCAATAATTTATCGATCATATAAAAATTTAAACCTCAGAATACCAAAAGCTAAAAATTTCATCTTCAACAGTAACCAAATATTCAATTTATCAATCGAGAATTCTATCCATCTTTGATTAGAGTAATTTATCAAATCACAATTTCAACTTCATCAAATAGGGCATCTCAAAATTCAACGAATATCACCACCTTAATCATGTAGCCTATGTAACAACCTTAACTACCCATACAATCAATTCAAAATAATTATATGGGTTACCCACGGTGTACCTAGTCCTAGGCCTAGTCATTTTTTAAAAAATAAATCAACTTAATTGTGAATGAGCATCCTAATCGCAGGCTTGCAGTAGTACGACTAATATAGGTACTACCACAAGTTCTCATAATTTTGAGAAAACGGACCTGCATGGGCCACCATAAAAACTTGTCACGACCCGCTCCCGCTTTTCGGGATACGAGTACGTGTCCAAGCCCAGCCTACGCCGCAGCATCGACGGTAGTACGCTGTCTGAGCTCAATATAAATCTCAAATACAACAAATATCTCTATTTTGCTCATTCACAATAATTATTTTAATTACAACTCCAATAATACATTCAAATTTACATACAGATACAAACCCGCTACATGTGACTATTCTATCTAGAATCTATGGTTGGCCTCAAAGATAGCTCTAACTCCACCCGAAGGAACCCAAAGCAAGAGAGAAGTCATCGAGAATAGTCATCAAGAATCTGTCAACTGAAAAATGGTTATCCAGTCAGGATTGGAGCAAGATCACCATAACACTACATTACACAATATATTATACAAGCATGAAGGAATGATAAAGGGAATTTAACTGAAGATAAGTATAGGCATGACATTATATGATAAGAAAGTACCTTTGAGACATGATAATAATATAAAGGTAGACTTGACATACCACTAAGACATGATGACAATAAGAAGGTAGACTTGACGAAAGAAGAACAAAAGACAATAGGACAACAATAATTAGGTCACGTGTACTGTGTGTTTTAGAATACCAACTTTCAGCATGCGGACGGCTTGGGATATCCGTCAGTCATACGTGTGGTGCATGACTGATATTATGCAATCAATGTATAGGGAGTCTGTATTCAATTCGTTGACCACATGCTTACTTGTTGTATTCTTCCGCCCGACTCACTCACAATACATGTCTACTACGATAAACATTAGCAATACGATAAACTGTAATTAATAGGAAACAATGAGTAAGGCATGAACATGTATGTATATCCAACCGATTCTAACTCTCGTGCACAATAGTAATCATGAACAATGACAATCATGAACCATAAGGGAGTAATAGTGAAAAGGCGACATGAAACATGTAGTATAAAAATAAAGGAAATATAGGTCATAGTGATACTTGCCTCGGTTTGATTTGAAGCTGACTGCCACGATATTGTCATGTTGGCACATAAATAGTCTCAGAAGTTAAAGCTACGCAAGATGATTTTAGATGATGAGACGGGCCTCTAAAATAAAAATAAAAATAAAATATTTTGGAAAATTGTTGAGAAAAATATATGATGTGTACTTTTTCATCAGCTTTCCGAAACTTCAAACGGATCGTGATTCCGATTCCTGGTTCTCTCGGAATCTCGAAAACATCAACGTGTCAAATTTCGGACAACTGACACTCCACGAATTTTTTAGAAATTTAGGTTATAATTATTTGAAAATAAATTTTATATTCAGAAAATATACCTCGAGACGGTTACAACAAAAAAAACTGGAGGTCAAACGGAGTCCGGAGTTGGAAGTTATGGCCCTTCGAAGTTGATAAAACATTTGAAAAGAAAGACTGAATTTATGACGAATTTGGGGTAATTATGACGAAAAAAGAGAGAAATTTTTGAAAAAGAAGGTACGAAGATGATTTTATTTTATAGGTTCAATATATATAGATAATGGAAAGCAATAAGTGAATTGGGATATGATTAGAACTCAATCAATAAAGATATGATTAGGATTACCAACTAATTTGGATAGGAATATGATTAATTAAAATAAGAAGTAATCTATCTAATACTAGATATGATTCAAATAGGATTAGAATTTCTAATGGACAAGTCTCTCCATAAATTTAAATCAAATAAATTATTTAAATCCAAATCATATGAATTCAAATCCAAATCTAAATTCAAATCAAATTCAACATAATAACTTTAAGATAAATTTAATGTTTATCAAATCAATTTAAATCATATAATAGATAAATCGTTAAATCAAATAATATTTCAAATCTAGATTAGATAATTCTTAATGCCACAATTAGTCACCATAAGTATTTTAAATAATGTTTGATTTTATCAAATAAGGTAAAATATATTTTATAAATCTAAATCTTACTCAAAATAAGTTACTAAATCTTTTTATTGCTCCAAAAATAATCATTATTTTCAAACTTTTTTCGAAACCGATATTTTTTTTTGAAAATCCAAACATAATAATAAATAACTTTATAATTTCAATAATAAAATTTCAAGAACAAATATTTATCAAAACTAAATAGTACTTTCAAATCGTTAATTACAAACTACATTTTGAAATGCAGAAAAATAATAATAAATATCTTTTACAAAGTTTCAAAATAAATACTTTCAAACACAATAAAATAAATTTAAAAAAAATTGAGAAACAGGGGTTACAAATGCTCATTCACAATTAGGATTAAAATAATTTAGGAGAATAACTAGGACTAGGAGTCCCTTGTTCAAACTGGCCGTTGGGTAGTTAAGGTTATTAGATAGGCCATACAATTTAGATAGCTTGCTAGATCCCTATAAGTACACTATTACTTTTGATATGACAATTGTAGGAACGAAATCGTAAAGCAGAATACTCTAGAGGGGGGTGAATAGAGTAGGCAGCGGAATATTGCTCATTAAAAACTTGTTAGCAGTTAGATCACAGATATAATAATAATCACAAGAAGTAAATGAAAGAATTTAAAAGTGATCAGAATGCAAACGCAAACACCGAGATTTATACTAGTTTTCCTCTGGTGAGGACTAGTCCAGTCGGAAGAACTCTACCTTCCAGTTGAGTCCACTATTAGAAAATCCCGCAAGTTTTTATACGAAGTCCTTACAACTTCTACAGACGCGAGCTTTGATACGAAGAACTCGTCCAACTTCAATTGTGAAGAGTTGAATCTTCTATCAAGCCTCTGATTACAATTACTCTAAAACTTCTAGACCGTACCGCACTGGCAAATCGACTAGAGGATTGTAACTGGCTTGGAATTTGAAAAAGAAAGCTTTTTAAGAACTCTTTGGAAGACTGTAAGATTTAAGAAGAGAAGATTGAAAGTGAATTGGTGTGTTGAAATGATCGAAATGCTTCTCTATTTATAGCTTTTCCAAAGACAGAACTCTGACAGAATTCGGGCAAAATTCGGACAGAACTCTTTGTAAAAACCCGTAACTGAAGGATGACCAAGTTCAAAAACCCAATGTTCACTAACGTTCTAAATGGCCGAACTCTGGCCGAACTCGGACCGAGTTCTCCTGAGATTCTGCCAGTTCATTTTTGGAAAAAATAAATTTTGGCTTTTTGAACAATCCTTCAAAGGCTTTTTGTAAAAAAGAATATTTTTCAAAAACATGGATCATTTGTAAAAGAATATGATGGTTTTGAAAAACGTTTTCGGATAGCCTATTTGCTAGTACGACTCGGTGTACAATATATTCCTAGACTTAATAAAAAGAAAAATTACATTGCTTAGCAGGAAGTACATTCTGAATGGCAAACGGGTTCAGTCTTGAACATTGTTGATAACTATTGTTGAGCAGTGTCCAAAACGTCATAGGTAAACATCTGAGTAGACTTGCATTTATATCGAGACAGAGTTTGATCAATTATTAAAATCAGGTTTGACCATGACCAATGGGCCAACAATCTTCCCTATTTTGATAATTGACAAACCTTGCCGATATAACATCTAAGCTTGGAATCAAATCAAAATAGTAAAGAAAAATTGTTCATATCCTGTATTTCACAAACATGTTAGATCCTTATTTCTTTCCCGTTGTCACTTAGCAAAATAATTGCAAAAGAAAAAGCTCCCCCTCAATCAATAAATAAGTAAGAAACAGTGAAGAAACACATAAAAATATATAATCATGACAGATGGTAGAAACAGTAAGAGAAATAGAATAACAACACAGGCATGTATTTGTCTCAGGCAATTTGTAAAGAATGAAGCAATAAAAGATAGATAGTGCTACGATAAACTGAAATAAACAGAGTGCTGAATAATGGACTAAGATGCCAAAACTGAGGCATAAACAAAAACAACCATGTCTATGAATAAGGAAAAAAATTACTGATAATAACTAAAAAAAATACTGATAAAATCTTGGAATGTCGGAGCATTTCCAAGTAAACATAAGACAAAAAGTAACAGTCTCAATAATCTAACATCTCAAAACTCATCATCATTAACATCATCATCATCAGCTGCAGCTCCAGCATGTCCAGATGGACCAGCTCTAAAAATACCAGCGCCAGAAGTATGAGAAGTGGCGCCAGCTGTACGATACCAATCATATGAGTTCCCTCGCTGGAACAGAGAGTGTACCGCCTCGTCGTTAATGCGGTACCCAGAAACAGAAGGGTCTCGAGGCAGAGAGCTAGCAGAATGTCCCGTCTGCACAAACCTCAGATCGGCGAAGGAGTTGGCAATCGCCTGGAACCGAGTCACATCACGGAACTCGTGTTCCCTAGAGGTCTCAACATAAAAAGACTGCAGATCTGATAAGTGCTGATGGATACCCTTAAATGTCATAGGGTAAGAATGAGGAGGAACAGGTGCTGCGGGATCAGTAGGAGTAGGTGCAGGAGGAGTAGGTGCAGTGGGTGAAGGAACAGATGCAATGCTGCAAGGAGAGAGTTTGAGAAACTTGGGCTCGGGGTCGACAGCACAAGTAGATAAGTCAATGTCAAATCTCTAAAAAATGTGAGGAATAAGCATCGCATAAGATAGGTTGCGGTCTCTCCCGCAACATCTTCCTATCATCTGAATAATAGTCTTAGGGACAGAAAAAGGAATCCCCTTAAGAATATGATAAAGAGCAGAGAGCTCAAGTGCAGTAACATCATCTTTAGAAGTAGATTTTGGAAGTAAAGTGGAATTGATGATGCGATGTAATTCATAGTTAAACAAGTTCAAGTTATTAGCTTTGAACTTTCCAGGAAGAACGCGTGCGGGCGCACAAAGTTCATTCTTGAAACTAACGAGTGTCGTGCCATCGGAGAAATCAAAATCAGTGATTTCATCTAGCGGGGCACCTTCGTTTGGAATACCAAGAATTTTTGCTAATGTGTCATCAGTGAATTCGATATCAATTCCTCCGACACGTGTCCTCGCTGTAAAAGTGTCTAACACGAAATTACAGTAGAATAATCTAATGGCATTAGTGGCAATAGAGAATTATAAGGTGACAAAATATTGTAATCCTAATGCCTCAAAATAAGGGCGGTGATCCGGAAAGACAGTCCACTTAATCGGTGATCTAGTGAAAATAGTACGCATATTAAAATCAGCGTACCACAATAACTCTTGATCGGAAGTTTTAAAATAAAACTCATCCGACGCACCATCGTCCGATTGGACCGGAGAAAAGAGGCAATCCGTATGCGGATCTGAAGACGATGCCTCTTCACTGGCATTGGTCTTCTTTCTCTTAAAGGGATTGAACTTAGGCATTCTTTTCCAAAATTTCTACAAATCCTAAGTACTGAAAAGGTGGTGAAAAGAAGGGATTATACCTTCCAAGAGTCGGATATGTTGTAGAGGATGACGATCTCCACACGAATCCAAAGTTTTGATGAAAAAACTCCACAAGGATTGGAAGAACAATGAGGGAGTAGAACTAGGGTTTCGGAGGGGCGGAGCTGCTGTTATGAGGATGTAGGGAAGTATGAAGAAGAAGGAGGCCTCGGGTTGTTGCTGTTATATATAAACATCCAGCCGAACTCTGGCCGAATTCGGACCAAACTCGGGCCGAATTCGCCTAGGGTTGCCTGGCTATATATATATATATATATATATATATATATATATATATATATATATATATATATATATATATATATATATATATAACTCAAATGAGGCCACATTCTTTATTAATTCGTTTCAAATGCTTAATTCAAAGTTTAGTAATTTTAAATCTCAAAATAATATAATTAATATTATTTTACAAATTAATATTCTTTACTCAGCATCTGTCTCAGATTAGCTGTAGGAGTACTGTCCCAGCTAAAAGAGGTTCACTGGGGAACTCTTAAATACCGCTTCGCTTCGTCGTGGTGACAGACAGACTCTTTTTGGGCTTGTCTCAAAAACAGTTTATGAGTATCGAATAAATAATTAATAAAACAAAAATTAATTAATATTATTGATGTCTAAAATTCTTAATTCTCGACGTAAATAGTTGAAACGATCTTTTGCTAAAGGTTTTGTGAATATGTCAGCTAATTGATTCTGTGTGTCTATGTATACAAGGTCTATATCTCCATTTTGTTGATGATCTCTAAGAAAATGAGGTCGAATCTCGATATGTTTAGTACGAGAATGACATACTGGATTCTTAATCAAATTAATAGAACTAGTATTATCACAGAAAATGGGTATATGTGTAAAATATAATCCATAGCTTCTAAGGTTTATTTCATCCATAAAATTTGTGCACAACAATGTCCTGCGGTGATATACTCAGCCTCTGTTGTTGATAATACAACAGAATTTTGCTTTTTACTAAACCAAGAGACTAGAGCTTTTCCTAGGAAATGACATATGCCGCTGGTGCTTTTTCTATCTACTTTGCATCCGGCAAAATCAGCATCGGAATAATCGGTTAGGTCAAACGACGTGATTTTGGGATACCATAAGCCGACAGAATAAGTGCTTTTAAGGTATCGAAAGATACGCTTAACTGCGCACAGATGTGATTCCTTAGGATTGGCTTGAAAACGAGCACATAAGCAAATACTAAACATAATGTCTGGTCGACTGGCAGTTAAATAGAGTAAGCTACCGATCATACCTCGATACTTACGTATGTCGACATGTTTGCCTTGTTCATCAATATCAAGCTTGGTTGAAGACGCCATTGGAGTGCTAAGTGGCTTTATTGCTTCCATGTCGAACTTCTTTAGTATATCTTTTGTGTACTTAGCTTTATTTATGAACGTCCCATTGTTGGTTTGTTTGATTTGCAGTCCGAGAAAGAACTTTATCTCTTCCATCATGCTCATCTCAAACTTATTCTACATACACTTTGAGAATTCTTGACAAAGAGATTCATCAGTAGATCCAAAGATAATATCATCTATATAGACTTGAATCAAAAGAATATTATTATTCAAAGACTTTATAAACAAAGTATTGTCAACCTTTTCCTTTGAAAAACTGTTATCAAGTAGAAAAGAGCTTAGACGATCGTACCAAGCACGAGGGGCTTGTTTCAAACCGTATAAAGCTTTCTTCAACTTGAAAACATATTCAGGAAATTTGAAATCAATTAAACCGGGTGGTTGAGCTACATAAACCTCTTCTTTTATAAAACCATTTAAAAATACACTTTTGACATCTATTTGAAATAATTTAAAAATTATGAAAACATGCAAATGCACATAACATGCGAATGGATTCTAATCTCGCAACTGGGGCATAAGTCTCATCGTAGTCGATACCTTCTTCTTGATTGTATCATTGAGCTACGAGTCGAGCCTTATTACGAGTCACTAAACCATTCTCGTTCAGTTTATTTTGGAATACCTATCGGGTGCCAATGACCGGATGATCAATAGGCTTAGGAACAAGTTCTCAAACTTGATTTCGTTCAAATTGGTTTAATTCCTCTTGCATAGCATCTATCCAAAAATTATCACTACATGCTTCATCAATACTTTTGGGTTCAAACTGTGAGACAAAAGCAACACAAGAAGCTATATCTTTATTAGAGGAGCGAGTACTTACACCCTTGGTAATCTCACAAATTACCAAGTCCTTTGGATGATCAGCCGTAAACTTTAATCTTTTTGGCAGACTTCGAAGGTAGCTGGTTCCTGGATCTTCTCTGGGAGGATCAGCTGGTGCTTTGCTGGGTACATTGAGATCTTCGTCATTGTCATCGATTGTCGTTTGATTTAGTTCATCAAATGTGACATTGATCGACTCTTCGATGATCATGGTTCTTTTGTTGAAGACTCTGTATCCTTTACTTTTGCCCGCATAACCTAAAAATATACCTTCATCGGCCTTTTCGTCAAACTTTCCCAAATTATCTTTTGTATTAAGAATAAAACATTTACAACCAAATATTCTAAAATATAAAACTGATGGAATTCTATCAAACCATAGCTCAAATGGAGTCTTCTTCGATTTGGGTCGAATTAGAACTCTATTGAGAACGAAACAAACTGTATTGACAGCTTCAGCCCAGAAATACTTGGGTAGACTAAACTGGTTTAACATTACTCTGTCCATTTTGAATAGAGTTCTGTTCTTACGTTCCACAACTCCATTTTGTTGTGGATTCCTAGGGCATGAGAATTCGTGTACAAAATCGTATGTGTCACAAAATTGCTCAAACTCTGCATTCTCAAATTCGCCTCCATGATCGCTTCTAATACGAGTGATCATGTAACCTTTTTCATTCTGTACTTTCTTGCAAAAGGTGACAAATTCTGATAATGTATCATTTTTGCGTGTCAGAAAATATACCCACGTGTATCTAGAATAATCATCTACAATTATAAAAGCATATAGCTTAGCTCCGAGGCTAGCAACTCTGCTAGGACCAAATAAGTCCATATGTAGCAATTGTAGAGGTCTAGTAGTACATACAACATTTACTGACTTGAAAGTGGATCGAGTAGCTTTGTTCTTTTCATATTGACTGCATACCGAATCCTTCTTGAATATAATATCCGATAAACCGCGTACTAGCTTCTTTGTGGATAATCTGGAAATAGTATCCATATTTGTATGACCGAGTCTCATATGCCACAGATGACTCTCATCGCTTTTAGCCATTAAACATCTACCTGAAATGTTAGTATCTTCCAACAAATAAAAAACATATATATTGTCTTCTCTAATACCTTCAAATATAGTATTACCAGTTGAACTATCAATAATAGTATATTTGTCTTTTATGAAGTTAATACCATAACCATGATCAGCTAAATGGCTTATGCTGAGCAGATTATGTTTTAACTCAGTAACAAGACAAACATCTTTAATCACTGGATAAGAAGCTTTACCAATATCACTAATACAGATTATATACCCTTTTAAATTATTACCGAAGGAGACGTATCCTTCTTTATTCCTCTTCGACAGTGTTGCGAATAATAAAGCATCGTCGGTCATGTGCCATGAGCAACCGCTGTCGAGGATCAATTTGCTCCTAGCATGTGAAGGGTGTCCCACCTACAAAACAATTTGCAGATAAAACTATTGGTAACCATTTCTTGTAGAGTCCTGACTGGTTAGTTTTCGGTATCCATGCATAAATATTTAGATCTACTAGCTTTCTGATTCTACATGCAGAAGATATATGACCAATAAGGCCACAATAATGACATTTAGCATGTTGAGTGTTGAAAGCTGAGTGGTGTGCATGGTTGGTAGGTTTAGGTTTTCTAGTATAGAAGAAAGCATACCTGTTATCCTGGTTGGACATAACCTTTTTGGGCAAAGGTTTGATAGGGTTAGGTCTGATAGTGTTAGGTTTGGGAATGTTCCGATTTTTTGGTAAGTAACATGTGTTAGGGTAGGAAGCAACAGTCTCAGGCTGTTTTCCTAACCTAATTTCCAATCTTTTGGAAGTGTCATATAACTTAGTATAGTCAGAAGTGAGTGCCTCCATTCTAACTTGTGCACTTTGAAGACTTTTCTTCTCTTTAGAAAGTTCTTCTTTTAGTTGGTCAATAACCTTGTCTTTTTCTTCGGATGACTTAGTAGTCTCGTGTAATAAGAGCTTAATGGAAGAAAGCTCACCAGACTCACTAACATTATCTTTAACCTCAGCTAGTAGGTCGGTAAGTCTTCCTATTTCACCTTTGTACTCTTTGAGTACCTTCTTAGAGGTCTGATATTTGCTACGCAGTTTCCTGTAATCACTTAACAGTTTACTGAAGGCTTCTCCTAATTTCTCAAAGGTGAAGTCATCATATGTATCAACTATAGGTTCAGAGAGTACCTGATCAGATGCCATAAAGTATACATTTGCAGCGTCTTCTGATTGTTCATCTTCTGAGTCGCTGGCTTCACTTTTATGCCATATGCTGGTGTTGGCATACTTCCGAGATGTTGATCTTTTCAGGTTTCCTTTCTGGTATCTGTTGCTCTTCTTGCTTGTTGATGTGTTTGTAGGACAGTCCTTCTTCATGTGTCCTTTCTTCTTGCAGCCGTAGCAGATAGCGTCATCTTGATACCAGCTGTTGCCGTCATTGTTCTCTTTTGTCTTCTTCTCATATCTCAAGAATCTTTTGAATTTTCTTACAAGGTGTGCTTGATCTTCAGCATCAAATTCACTGTTGTCTGAATCATCTTCAGCAGATCTTCTGTGCTGAGCCTTGAAAGCGATCGTCTTCTCCTTTGGTGCAGGCTCTTCAAAGTCTTGTAACTCTAGTTCTTGAGTGAGTAGCTTACCCATGAGTACTTCAAGTGTCATAGTAGTGAGGTCGTTTCCTTCAATGATTGCAGTAGCCTTCGAAATCCAGTTCTTTGTAAGTGCTCGCAGGAGTTTGCGAATCTTTTCATGGTTACTGTAATCTTTGCCTAGGGAGGACAAAGGATTTACAATATCCAAGAATCTTTCGAACATCTGAGTAACTGTTTCGTTGGGCTTCATCTTGAACCCCTCATACTCTTGAGTAAGTCTGCTGACCATTGATTCTTTGACTTGAGTTGTGCCCTTATGTGTGACTTCAAGAAGTTTCTATACTTCATTTGCAGTTGTGCAGATAGATACCCTGTTAAATTCAGTTCTGTCTAAAGCACAAAATAAAGCGTTAATAGCACGTGCGTCAAGACTGGCCTTTTTCTTTTCTTCCTCTGTATATTTGTCATGGGGTTTTTCAGTTAAAACTCCATCAATATTTATACGAGGTGGCTTTTTATAGCTATAAATAACCACAGACCATAAATCAAAATCAAGAGATTTTAAAAAGAAACTCATACGTATTTTCCAATAGGTGTAGTTTGTGTCGTCAAACAGTGGAGGTCTGTTTGTGGCTTGTCCTTCACTTGTGAATTTCACAGTTGCCATGTGTAAAGCTGTGATCTATATAAAATTGAATATAACTGCTGTTTTACCTTGCTTTACCTGTATAACCTGCTCTGATACCAATTGTAGGAACGAAATCGTAAAGCAGAATACTCTAGAGGGGGGTGAATAAAGTAGGCAGCAGAATATTGCTCATTAAAAACTTGTTAGCAGTGGGATCACAGATATAATAATAATCACAAGAAGTAAATGACAGAATTTAAAAGTGATCAGAAGGCAAACGCAAATACCGAGATTTATACTGGTTTCCCTCTGGTGAGGACTAGTCCAGTCGGAAGAACTCTAGCTTCCAGTTGAATCCACTATTGAAAAATCCCGTAAGTTTTCATACGAAGTCCTTGCAACTTCTACAGACGCGAGCTTTGATACGAAGAACTCGTCCAACTTCAATTATGAAGAGTTGAATCTTCTATCAAGCCTCTGATTACAATCACTCTGAAACTTCTAGACCGTACCGCACTGGCAAATCGACTAGAGGATTGTAACTGGCTTGGGATTTGAAAAAGAAAGCTTTTTAAGAACTCTTTACTGTAAGCTTTAAGAAGAGAAGATTGAAAGTAAATTGGTGTGTTGAAATGATTGAAATGCTTCTCTATTTATACCTTTTCCAAAGACAGAACTCTGACAGAATTCGGGCAGAATTCGGACAGAACTCTTTGTAACAACCCGTAACTGAAAGATGACCAAGTTCAAAAACCCAACATTTACTGACGTTCCAAATGGCCGAACTCTGGCCAAAATCGGGCCGAGTTCTCCTGAGGTTCTGCCAGTTCATTTTTGAAGAAAATAAATTTTGGCTTTTTGAACAATCCTTCAAAGGCTTTTTGTAAAAAGAATATTTTTCAAAAACATGGATCATTTGTAAAAGAATATGATGGTTTTGAAAAACGTTTTCAGATAGCCTATTTGCCAGTACGACTCGGTGTACAATGTATTCCTAGACTCAATAAAAAGAAGAATTATGTTGCTTAGCAGGAAGTACATTCTGAATGGCGAACGGCTTCAATCATGAATATTGTTGATAACTATTGTTGAGCAGTGTCCAAAACGTCGTAGGTAAACATCTGAGTAGACTTGCATTTATATCGAGACAACGTTTGATCAATTATTAAAATTAGGTTTGACCATGACCAATGGGCCAACATATGATCCAATGTGGATATACTATTCGCTTGGTATGTTAGACTTGCCTAGAATTAATGCGTTAACTTTGATAAACTGTTCAATTTTCTTTTTGCGTTATTAGACATAACTCTTATATCATAAGTTAGAATTGTCTATTTTAAATTCCCTTTTGCTGTAAGGAGTTAGTTTATAATTTCTGATTCTGTTAATCGTGTACGAATCTCGAGTTAGATTTTGATTCTCACAAAACTCGAACTACTTGTGCCTCCTTTCCAAAAATCTTGCCTACTTATATTTTGACAAGCTTGACCAATGCTGCTATTACGGCCTAGTTTTGCAAGCTTACTCTTTTATCAATCTTGATTCGAGACATATGTTTACTGGGGACGCCCGTTAACATATTGTCTAATCAGAATCATTGTATTACGATCTGGTCAACCATGATGCATTTGGTTCGCTCTTTATTTAATTATACTACGTGGATTGAGATATATAAGTATCTAGGGTCTTATCCGCGACTGCTTTGACAATCCTTCTTGAAATAATGCATTCGCCTTTGAATCACGTGATTGTATTCAGTGACATCTCTCTTGAACTCTTTATTATTTTTGTCTTTCACAGATTGGAAAGACGAAAGCTTGTAAATGATAGATAGATACAGAGTATTCTCCTGGCCATGATAGTTGTATACGCAAGTGTAGCTACCATCGGCCAGCCCTATGACTGGAACCTTTCCTTGAGTTACTCGTCCTCCATTCGACACTAAACCTACTATCTTGATCTTCTAGTCATTGGAGTCCGAGAATGATTAGGATCCTTTCCTTGATCAAATGCCAACCTAGGAGACTTACTATTCTCAAGAGACCAATTGTTATGAGCCTCTAATTATTGGTTGAAGCTTGCTTTAACTAGAACCCTTGTAACAATAGTCTGGCAGGTTTGACACTAATAGAGATTCACGACTCAGTTGTTAGAAATCTTTTTGCCTTAGAGTTGGTTACCCCATCGATAACTCTTGTATACCGTGGACGAGTAGGTCATTCTATTTTTCGACCAGGTGTCATTGTACACGCTCATTTTTTATTTATTGAGAAACAATCCTTGGCTTGACTATATCTACCGTATTCCGTCACGCCGTGCCTTATTCTTCATTAACAAGAGTCGAGGCACAATATCCGAATTTTGGAATTCTTCTAAAGCCATATCCTAGCTTCTAAGGTGGGTAGACTGTAAGCCTTCTGAATTTAGGATATACCAGGATTACCGAGTGTTTAGAATAATTTCCATTAGGATAATAATTAGTACCCATGGACTCCCACTTTCCTTTTAAGATCATTTTTGTGTTTCCGGCAGTGTCATTAATATTCGGAGCACGAGGCCAGTCGTTACCTTCCAACAAATTTCATATACAAGATCTAGACGAGTCCACCTTCATCTAGGTATATCATGTCCCACTCAAACCTGTCCCCTTGTACTCTATTTTTGTGCTACAACTTTCAGGTTAAAAGGACCAACTATAACCCATACCATGATACTAGTATACTTCCCGACGAGCAACTAGCTCAATCGACAACCACTTGGGTTGAAACCTACTCCAGGTCACCCTAATCTAGTAAGAATAGTTTTATAATTGGGATCTTGTCCAGCCAATGTAGATTGAAATTCCAGGTTCATCCAACCAACTAGTGATGTCCAGATAGGGAACCCATCAAGATCCAGTGCAACCCATCGAGGCATACCCCCATATTTGGACTATAAAAACTAAACTATTTGAAATAGGTCCCTATACCTATTATGTAGTCTCCACATCTTAGAATGTGAAGTCATTCGTAACCATTATTCCATCTACCGGAAAGTCGAGATACGATCTTGTATTGCATTTGTCGTGTGTTTAAATAACCACGGAAAAGATTACAATCTGGATTTCTCAAATTCTGTTCTATTTTGTAACCTTGTTTAGATTAATTTCGAGAACAAATTTTCCATATTCCATGGATTGCAAGCCCCTCTAAGAAGCGAAGCGTTCTTCAAGTTAGCAAGTGACTGGACTAGTGTAGTCCAATTTTGCAAATAAGGCAGTGGTTCATAAACTCCCTTTCTATCTGTAACATTGGATACTCTCTACCGCTCTTGAAACGTTATATTTGCCCTCAATTATTCTTCCATATCTTCCTGCCCTTCCTACTTCAGAGCAACGAATGGTCATGCTTACTAGAATTTATCAATAATTTTTTAGCTACTTGTATAAATTCGTTGCTTGTTAAATTTTGGGTTGTTTGATAGATACGAGAGGATTATAGATATCATATGTCCTAGATATTTCTTAAATACCAAATGACTAGAAAAGGATATAGACGATGTGGGAGGTTGAGGTTAAGGCAGACTTCTTTTAGAATTTTACGGAATGACTACGAATTAGAATTTCGAGGACGAAATTATTTTTAAGGTGGGTAGATTTGTAGCTCCCCTTTCCAAAAAAATTTTAAAATATTTTATTATCATTTATTTTATTTAAATGGTGCTTTTAGAAATTTTAGAAATGATTATTTAGTTAATTATTACGATAGATGATTTTATTCATGGTTAGAAATTGGAGTACAAGACGACTAGAAATCATGGCACGGATAGTGCAGTGGCGTGCCTTGACTAGTGTATTAGCCATGCCAAGGAAGGCCGAGCCATAGTGATGTCCTAACTAGAAAAACCAGGCCAAGTTGCGAGTTAATCTCTATAAATGATTTAATTACTTATTTAGTAATGCTACGACTTTCAGGGAACCCGATATTGCCAAACTTGACCGGACCTGACCCAAACCCAGGCCAGTCAATGTAGTCGGGTATTGTGACCAAAGATGTCAGAATAGACATATATTGTGTCGGTTCTTTTCCTTGGCAATTTTGGTGGCAATCCTAAGAACAGTTGTTATATATATATATATATATATATATATATATATATATATATATATATATATATATATATATATATATATATATATATATATGTGCTTGTTATTGGAAATAATATTTTATTGATAATATAGTAAATAATTTTCCTTAACAAATAAGTTGGACTTTCTGGGAATTGCCTAGGTTATATATATATATATATATATATATATATATATATATATATATATATATATATATATATATATATATATATATATATATATATATATATAGAAGTGTTTATGTAATATGAAATAATTAAGCTTTTATTTATATATATATTATTATTGTATTTCGTTTAGGTGAATTTTGGTATATAAAGATTAGGGATTAGATTTCTAATATTGATTATACTTAATATTTATTACGCGTGTTTGAATTTTAGCATATATGTGTGTGTCATTACATATATAAATATATATGCATAAATATAAATTACCTTGTTAGCTTGTATTAATAATTATAGTGTATATATGTCATGTATATATACATATATAAATATGTATAAATATATATATCAATATATGTGTGTGTGTGTGTATATATATATATATATATATATATATATATATATATATATATATATATATATATATATATATATTTTATATATATATATATATATATATATATATATATATATATATATACAATAATAATATATGCGTATGTGTAGGAATATATAAACTTATATTAAATATATGTGAGTATATATATATGTAAATAATATATACGTGCGTATTTTTATATATATGAGCGTATTCAATAGTATATATACATATATGTGTATATACATATATATGAATAGAAAAAGAATAAGGAATAGAGAAAGAAAAAGAAATAATAAAAAAAACCAATTTGAAACCCAGCCAGGCCCGGCCCAGCCGAGCCCAGCCGAGCGGGAACCCCTCTATTCCCTGTAACCGACATTTCTTCCCCCCGAGCGGCTTTATATAAGAGAGAGATCGATAGGTTTTGCAGCAAACCCTAATCTCCACCTCACCTGCGCGCGCCACCAACCCCCGCACGCGCGCGCGGCGCTGCACGCCACCGTCGGGGCGGCGACCAGCGGCAGGCCGCCCAAAACAGAGGATCAGCAACAGCGGCAAACGGCAGGAGCGCAACGAGTTCGTGACGCGATTTCGACCATGTCGCTCAACCAAATTTCGTTCCGTTTGATCAGGTACGAACCCTACCTAACCCCCTTTAATGCCATTCAATTAGTTTGAGTAGGTTTGTAATCGAGTCGATGGAAAATCGACTCAAAGTCGAGGGTAAACCCTGTCTCGAAACAGAGTATAGGGCAGCCCTTGAACCCCTGTAGGAAGATCAATCTTGATCGATCCAGTGACCATTTTGGTAAACCCTCTGGATAATTTTAAAGACAACATATAGGAGATATGGATCCTTCTTGTAGATTTATTTTTCATCTAATATGTGGAGAGATATTTGATTCCAAAATCCTAGAAAAACCTGTTTTCGAAATTGTAAAATTCAATAAAAACCTTCCACATGACGTGCGTCCCGCCAATCCGGGCGACATGGTCGTGAACCGAAAGCATTGAAAGCTGCGTAATGGTTTCGTGGTCGTGTGGGCTTTGACGGAATTCAAATTGGTTGCGTGTACGCGACGAATTTGATGCGTATCTGTCGAAATTTACCGTATCGGCCACTTTACAAATTTCTCAATTAATTTGTGCACGTTCGTCAGATCGAGATGAAACTTGCGCCAACAAGACCATATCATTTTTCTGGTACTGCATGCCAAGTTTGGTCCAATTCTGAGACAGTAAAATCGGAACGCCGTTTTGCGGGCCCCACGGTCCCACTCAACGGACGATTTTATGCACGGCCCGCCGGAATCCAACTCTGGACATACGGTTGAGTTCGTATCGGAAAACCGGACCTGTTAACATGTAGTTTGATGACTTTAGAGACCGTTGACTCTGGCACGCATTTCGGTGTAAAGCGGGTCCAATGGCGGACATCATTTTTGCCTAAATTTATCGTTTTGTCCCTGTGTCCAGAATTGGACTTAAGGACAGGCAATCCTAGCTAATTTGACTATTCTGAGAACGTTGGTACTGTTTATTTCAGCATCTGGAGACTTCTGTATGTGTTGACTGATTGTGGCTCATTGAGTGCTATGGTATTATTGGTTTCCCCAGCTGAGGACCTCAGGCAAGTACACTTTCTGATTGCATTCTGATTCATAGTAGTCTTTTCATTTCATGTCTATACATATATCTTGCTGCTTGTTGACACGCTCGTCACACGGAGTAGTCGGGAGGGAAAATATCTTAGTAGACATGTGGACTACCCAGAACTATCCTATGATGTCTATTCGTGAACAATAGCACCTGTACACGACACGTGCAGGTGCCGAATTTACTCCCTAGCCGTTCACATGTCGAAACGGATATTTCATACCACCTAGGTAGATGTCTTTTATTTTTTCTTTTTATCTCCACCGTGCCATGTCATCAGTTTTCTTTCCAGTTCTCATATCTCATATGCTATTTTCATGTCTTGTTAATTCTATTGTATTTTCGTATTATCGTCGGTTTGTGTACTTGTTCCATTCCTGAATGGAAACCAATATTTTTTAGTTTTAGCCACGATCCCTCCTAGCACTGGAAAGACATGTGTATGCAGAGGCCGACTTAGATAGTGGAACTAGTTGTCATTTTCATTAATTGTGAGAACCTTGTATTTTCCTTTAAATATAAATGTTGTAATAATCTTAGAAATTTGAATGAGCAGCAATTGATATACTTTGAGCATTTATTTCTTGCGGACTTGACAGCGTTCTACCGCCGACTCTACGGCATAGGCTGGCTTGGACACGTCTCGTATCCGAAAAGCGGGTACGGGTCATGACACTCATGGATGTAAGTAGATCAAGACAAACACCATCGTCCCGAGTGTGGACTCTCTGGTATAATTGGTCAACCCTCGTCCCAAGTGTGGACTCTCTCATTGAGAAAACGATAACAGGAAATTAGCAGTTCAACTACACGTACTCAGTCTATGACATGATTCAGTCGAGGTACGGGTGACGAAAAGGTACGACTTAGTCAGAACACAGGTAAGGACAGCTCTAGCATGAAATATAATGTGAACAAGCCTAGTATAACTACACTATCAAGTCATGAAAGATGGAATACAAGCAAGAAAATAAACGGGTAAACGGAACGCAAAAAACATATGAATCAAATCCATAAGAGTAACTAAATGATAACATAATAAAAGCAGAAGAACTATAAGCATGAAAATGAACTATAGAGGGATGCAAGGTATCTTGCCTGGTTGTAGCACGAAGAACCAACAATATATCGTCAACTAGTAAGCTATAAAGTCTAAATCTCACAACTGTCTCCGAAAGCTGAAATAGATATTACCAACATTTTTAGAATAGTCAAATTAGCTAGAATTGCCTGTCCCTAAGTCCAATTCTAGACACGGGCAAAATAGTAATTTTAGGTCAAAATGGTGTTCGCCGTTGGATCCGCTTTGCACCGAAAAGTGTGCCAGAGTCAATGGTCTCTAAAGTCGTCAAACTATATGTCTATAAATTCTTTTTGATGATACAAACCGAACGGTATGTCCAATTTTGGATTCCAGTTGGCCGTGCACGGAATCGCCCGTTGAGTCGGATCGTGGGGCCCACAAAACGGTAATCCGATCAACTGTCTCAGAATTTGACCAAACTTGGCATACAGGACTAGAAAAATGATAAGGTTCTGTTGACGCAAGTTTCGTATCGATCTGACGAACTTACACAAAGTAATTAGAAAATTTGTAAAGAGGTCGATACGATAAATTTTGACGGATCGCATCAAATTCGTTGCGCACACGCAACCAATTCGAATTTCGTCAAAGCTCACACATCCACGAAGTCGATACGCACCTATTGATGCTTTTGGTTCGCGACCAAGTCTCCCGGCTTGGCGGGACGCACGTGGTATCGGAGGGTTTTATTGTTTTTGAAAATAGTTTAAGTATTTTTTTCTCGATTTTCTAACTGATATATCTTACTGTCTATATCTCGAAAATTAAAAATAATGAAAGGCTTTTAGTCCTGTTTATGTTGTATATGAATCGGTGTTAATAGGTTCTCATATTGGTCGATGGATTGGCGATGATGTGCCTTCCAAATTCGGTGTCTGAACTATCCAATACTTTGTTTACAAACATGTTTTTCATCGAGTTTGAGTCTACTTTCAGAGCGATCGAAGGCATCTATGTATGAAATAAAAAAACAGGGTTGAAGGGGGTCATGTCGGGATCGTACCTAAAAAATTCGTTCGTAATTTGGTAGATTGGCGATGGAGAAAGGCTGCTGCAAAGTAGCCTTCACTGGTGCCATTACTGTTGTGTGTGGTTGCTGTCATGGTCGTTTGCCACGCGTACGGCCAGCCTTCGGTGGCTCTGGCGATGGCGCGCAGGGTGTTGGGGTGGTCGCCGGTGAGGTGGTGAGGAGACAGGGGTGGGTGCGAGGGTTTTTGTTAGGGTTTCGACCTCCTCTACTCGGTTTATATAGCAACTGCTATATAAGATTTAGGGGTCGGGTGTTCAGTTGGCTTGGGCTTTACTTTGCTGCTTGGTTGGGTTAGCGTGGGTTTGGGCCTTCCATATGCTGTTGTTGCTCCTTTTTATTTTCCTTTATTTTTTTTATTTCTTTATTATATTACTTCTATTCACTATTATATATATATATATATATATATATATACCAATATTAGAAATAAACTATTCTACGTATAATCAATATTTGAAATCCAGAATTCTTAATTTTTATATACCAAAATTCACATAAATAAAGTACAATGATATTTTTATAGATATATATATAAAAGCCTAATTTTTCATGTACCATAAATATACTTCTATATATATACAAAAGTATATATATAACCTAGATAAATCCCATAAAGTCCAAAATATTTGTTAAAGAAAATTATTTACTATATTATCAAATAAAATACTATTTTTAATAGCAAGCACAATAATATGCTATATATATAACAAACGTTTCCAAATTGCTTTCTAAATCACTGAAGTAAAATGCCAATACAACATACATCTATATGGTCGTCTATAAACATACTACCTGACTACGTGGGCTTGGACTTGGTTCGGGTCCGGTCCGGACTAGTTCAGTACAACCGGGTTCCCGAAAAGTCAATAAATCTTAATAGTAAATAATTAAACTATTTATAATGGTCATGTCACAACTTGGACCGATTTTCCTAGTTAGGTCACACTTATGGCTGGGTCTTCCCTGGCATGGCTAAAACACTAGTCAAGGCACACTACTGCACTATCCGTTCCACGATTCCTAATCACCCTGTACTCCAATTCCTAACCATGACTAAAGTCATCTACCGTAATAATTAAGTAATTAATTATTTATAAAATTCTAAAAAATCACCATTTAAATCAAATAAATAATAAAAAATATTTCAAAATTTCCAGAAAGAGGAGTCACACGGATACACTTAGCAGTTATCCTATAGCTATGTTCCTAATAAGAGATTGACACTTATTAGAAGACCTGGAAAGCTTCAGGTTGTGATTCCTTGGATAGAGATGTAGACGATGGGCATGTAGATTCAATTAGGACAGATGTATAGGATCAGAGAGGCTCAGTATCAGGATGAAAGCTTGAGGTGTATTAGAGGCCAGGTGCAGACTGGATTATTACAAGACTTTGTTAATGTTGAGGATGGTTCATTGAGGCATGGGGTTAGACTTTGTGTATCGAATAGAGATTTGCGAGAGGAAGTTATGCTAGAAGTACATCACTGTCAATATTCTATACATTCTGGAGCTACCAAGATGTACATCGATTTGAGAGATCATATGTGGTGGTATGGAATGAAGTGGGAAATGGCACGCTTCTATTCTAGATATTTAGTGTGCCAGCAGGTCAAAGCCAAAAGACAGAGACCAGGTGGTTTGCTTTAGCCACTATCAGTTCCAGAGTGAAAGTAGGAACATATTACTACAGTTTTGTTTCTGGACTTCCATGCACTCTAGGAGGAAAGGATGCGATTTGGGTCATCATTGACAGGTTGACCAAATCGCCTCATTTGATACCATTTACGGTGGGTTTGTCCATGGAGAAGCTCGCAGAGCTGTATGTGAGATAGATTCTTCGTAGGGTACCTATGAGCATAGTATTTGATCATGATAACAGATTTACTTCTTATTTCTAGAAGATTGGCACCCAGCTCAAGTTCAGTACCGCCAATCACCCTTAGACTGATGGACAGTCAAAAAAGACTATTCAGACTCTCGAGGACATGTTTCGGACTTGCGTACTAGATTTTGGCAGATCATGGGAGGATTATCTCCATTTGGTAGAATTTTTATACAATAATAGCAACCAAGGTTTTATTTTTAATCTAGGTAGAAGATTTGATTTTCCTAAGAATTTCCTCGAAATGGCCGAGGAGGGTAGCTCAACCCGAGATTTTGGACCTTTCGGCATTCTCGAGAGGACCGAGGCTGTGGCCTATCGACTGGATCTACCATCTACTTTGGAAGGAGTATGCAATGTGTTCATGTGTCGCAGCTGAGGCAATATATTTCTAACGCAACTCATGTGGTTGACCATTCAGAGGTTAAAGTAGATCCCAACCTCACTTACCAAGAGCAGCCTGTGGAGATCATTGATCGTCGAAAGAAGGTGCCGCGCTACCAGACAATCCCTCTTATCTGAAGTCGAGTCACCATTCTCCAAGCGAATCGACCTGGAAATGTGAAGACAAAATGATGTAGCATTTTCCATGTCTTTTTATTTGAATATTATACTCGATGTCATTTTTATTAATTTTGAAATTTCGAGGACGATTTTTTTTATGAGGGTAGACTTGTAACTCCTCAAATTTGTGAGCTTATTTTGAGAACCTATAATTATTTCTCAAATTTTTCTAGATTTTTTTCCTAAATTTTATTATGAAATCATAAATTTTCTTAAAAATAGATGATTATTATATAATATTTTGTTATTAATTTACTGTTACTTAGCCAATGGATAATTAATCAGTTAGCTATAACTAATTAGCTATTTCTAAAACTCTCTTCCTTATAGGCTTTTATTTTGCTTTGGGCTGAAGCCTATTTCGGCATAGATTGTTGGACTGAAGCCAAATGGTGATTATAACTAATAGATTAATTATCTATTAATAAACTATTAATTAGTTACTGTTAGTTGTCGGTTAGTTAATGATTAGTTAGCTTCTCGTAAATCACCCCTAGATCTATTACATATTACATTCTTGCCATTGTGGCTTGTGGAGCACTCCATAATTTTTTATATTAAAATATTGGAGACTTCACATTATTTTATTATACAAATTTCTAGCTACTATAGATTCTCCGTTGTTCGTCTTGCTCCGTTGCGAGCACCACCGTCCACCGTTTATCGTACTCCAGTAAACCGATTATGTCTACTCCTAGCCGACCTGTCCACTCTGGCAAAACCCTCGCTATAGTTCCAACGCTCTCATCTTTCTCCTCCGCCTAGCACCATCACCACCAGATCACCAACCACCATTTTGTCATCACCATCATCATCCCCTCTATTGTTGTCCCCACTAATCATCGAGACGTTCGGCCACCCCACCATCTTCATCGGAACTCACCACCTCAAGCATCTTCATCAACTCTCCACCGGTTTTGTGCCTCTTTGCCAGAACCTATGACAGATCCGCCCGTCCCTACCAACCGACTCGCCAATAGCTCGATGTCGCTGCGAGCGTCGTCCTTAGTAAGCCACTCTCCCACTTCTGTCCTTTTCTTCTAGTTCATCTTCTTCTTTTCTAACATAGTTCTTTGACCCTGTCCTTTGAAGCCGCCACCTCGACTAGTTGTGTTTTTCGACTAGATCTATCACATCCGGCCATTGCCTATCGAAAACCACCACATATGCTAGCGTTGCCGTAGTTGAGCGTCGCCACCGCATCCGGAGTCGAAGAACCTTGGTGAGCACACCCTCCTTCTCCTTCTTCCTCTCATTCTCTTGTCTTCTATTCGTTCTTCATATTTTTCTTCCTTTCTTCTTCATAAAAAGAAACATTCTTCTTCGGAGCTTTCTTTTCCCCATTTCTTTCTCTCTCCTCTTTATGTGTAGGGTTGGGTTACTTCCAATTCTGAGGAAGAGAGAGGCATTGTCTCTTCGAAATTTGAAGAGGCAACCATAGCAATGAATCAGTGGACGAAAGAATTTGATTTATCCATCAGGCCATTGAGAGTGCATGGATTAAATTCCCTACGGTTAGTGCAGCTTATGCATTGTATTGTAAAAGTACATATTAATAGCACTATAAAATAATGTATACATAGGTACCATATGTTATATTATCTTTCTTGTAATTTCTATTGTATTATTATTTATATTAAATAAATGTATAGTAAATGACTTCCTAAAAATGACGTTCTATATTTTCAAGATATTATTTCCAAAAATTGTTTGACTAATAAAACATAGTTTCCAAATATTATGAAATATTTTTCCAAATAGATATATGTATTTTGATCATGTATTTTTTTATTTGACTACTACCTTGACCATGTTTAATTGTGTAATTTCTATTCTTGTGACTTTTGATCAATCTCTTCTAAATCGAACGACGACTATGGATTATTCTATTTATGGACCGATCATGGATTATTTAGGTGATGGATCAATTATTGGACGACAAGATCTTTATGTCTACGATTTTGGGATGATGCGGTATTGGAAATGATTATTCTGGACTATTATGGACTTCAGTTTTTTATACTTTTCATGTCGACATGCTCGGATCGTGCACGTCGACTGCAACAAACCAAGACAAGTACTTACAATGATTACTTTTATTTTCTGATAGTTACTTTATTTTATGATTTAGATGTACATTCCATGATTATTGCCACGACTATCACACGAGATTAGTGCTATGTATTCTATTTCATGATTACCGTGTTTCCATGATTATCATATTTTCGTGATTACCTTGTTTTATGTTCGTATTCCTTGTTGAGATTTGAATCCATGAATACTAGTTAGATGTAAAATAACTTAGTATATATGTGATCAAAATCTCGTACTTTGTGTTACAGTTCCTGATAGCTAATCATACACGACACGTATGATTAAGCCGTACCAAGTAGATCCCTCAGTCCAATCACATATAGAACATGGTAATTCAATACACTAAGTATAGTTATGACTTTTGCATTCATATTGATTTTGTCACATGTCATAATTACCCCTGCCATGAATATCCTGTACATGGCTATCTTACTTGTTATATCATGATTACAGTTGATGAATTCCTGTATCTATATTCAATTTTCTGTTATATAGTTTCTATCATGTTATGATAGTGTTATATTTTGTACTTGCTCTTATCTTGACTGGATAACCACATTTTTAGGCGATGACTTAGATATCCGGAGAAAATGTAGCTGAGTTTTCACTGGAGGACGGTTAGTTTTAGCTTACTACCTTACCTTACTTGTTGTTTGGATTTGTCTTCGGAACACTTATGGGATGTTTACTATTTGAGGACAAACGTACTTGATATTCTGGATTATACTTTCTTACAGTTATTTCTCTCTATTCATATCTACCTATTTAGTACTTGTGATTGAGTTAGATCATGATATTGTGATTCATATTCATATTACTGGATTAGATGTTATTATGAGGTTTAGACAACATTCTACCATCGACTGCAGTGTAGGTTGTTCGTGTTTTCATGTACTCGTACCGATCTTCCTGGTGCGGGTCATGAAATTATTCTACAAATTAATAATAAGTCAGTCACCTTCAAACATATATTGAAGCATAGGGAGGTGGTGCGACGAGTTATCATTCGGGTGTTCAAGGATGGCATTGAGACAGACATTTGGTTTCATCCGTGGCTTCAACACTCGGGGTGCAGCATGTTGGGGCCCATATTGGCCAGGAAGCATACCGTCAGGAGTTAGTTATCGTGATCATTCGCGATGGGGAGTGGCAGGTGGAAGAACAAGTCCATGCACGTAGATTTCGGGATATTATTAGCCAAGTGTAGATTGATTCTAATTTGGATCGAGACATATGGGAGTGGGATGACACGTTGAATGTCAATTTTGTGAGCAGGATTGTGTAGAAGCAAGTCTAGGAGGTGCAAGAAAACTGGGAAATTGCAAAAAATTATTTAGAGTAAAGGGGGCGCCAAGAAGATGCAACTATGCCTATATCGACTTTTAATGGGTAGGCTTCTGATGCATGATAGATTAGCTTGGTTTAGAATTCTTGCTTGGACCAGAGGTGTGTTTTATGTGACGAAGCTAATGAGACTATGCGACATATGTTCTTTAGTTGTCTGATGATCAAGGACATATGGAACGCGCAGGAAGAACAATTGTAGTGGCATGCTAGTGGGATACATGCATATATATTTTAGCTCAAGAGCTTATGGAAGCTGAAGGTAGAGTAAGCATGCGGTATCAGGAGGTTCGCATTAGATTGGTGGCGGTTGTTTGGCACGTCCGGAGAGAGAGGAACAATTGTATCTTCGACGGGCGGGTGACTACCTTGAACGAGGTTATACTTAACATAGAACAAGATGTTAGAGGAATATATATATATATATATATATATATATATATATATATATATATATATATATATACATAGCAAATGACCTCTGGCCTAGTGGTTAAGAGAGATGCATGCAGCCTAAGTGGTCAGAGTTCGAGCCCCATTGGAGGCGAGTTAGTCACAATTACCCATTGCTTCAATATATATATATATATATATATATATATATATATATATATATATATAAAATTATATATATATAATTTTATATATATATATATATATATATATATATATCAATTACCCATTGCTTCAATATATATATATATATATATATATATATATATATATACTTTGGAAAAATTGTTACCTTTATTGAAAAAGAGGGTAATGAGTACATCTGACCTCTACGGTAATAGAGAAAAATAAAATAGAACAAAGCAAAGCACTAATCCTATGCCCACTGCGGGATAGACGGAAGATGACGACAACCCGAGAGCGACTTCCGAAACTGTCGCTTCACCTCCCGAACCAAGAAAGCAGTACCAGCACTACGCCCCTCATAGCGCTGCTTGTTCCGGTTTTTCCAAAGCACCCAAATAATCACACCGGCCAAGGATCTCCGATGATGACTATCCGGGCCACGCAACCATCTTTGAAGGAAAACCAAAAAATCATGGTGCATCCTCGCCTTGAAAAAACTCCGGAAGACAGACCGTACCTCCGTAGCAAGATCCCCGTGGAAGAAAATATGCTGAAGAGTCTCCACCTGCCCATCCTGACAGCAATGACATCTGGATGCCATATGGAAGCTGATCTTTTGAATATTGTCATCAGTGGGAAGTCGGTTATGGCAAACCAGCCATAACAGAATGCTCCACTTCGTTGGAATACATTTACCCCATATATGAGAAAATAAGAGGGAAGTTGGATGGTGAGTCCGACATAACCTCCATGCCGCTGCCAGAGAGAAAGATCCTTGCCGATCACCCAGACAAAGGAATCAGGCACCGTAGTGCAAGTCAGATTGGCCGCATTGAGACGCCGCACTGCCTCTTCCCCAAAATGCTCCGAGATCAAAGGCAAATTCCAACCCTCGGCTGACCAAAACGATCAGATATCAGGGCCTTCATTGTCCGAGTTCCTCGCCCTAGAATCTCGGATCTTCCTTCCCCTTTCCGATAGAACCCTCACAATCATCGGTCGATGAGGATGGAAAACCCCCCTCCCGGCCAATCTGGCCGACCGACGAAGCTCTTCCGTGCCACCACCCGTCGCTACCCGCCCCGGGGGGGTGCGCCCGACGCTAAGAAGGAGCCGCCGAATCAGCGCCCGCCGCCCCGGGATCCGTGGATTTGCCCGCCAACCCAGGAGCAATCCCCCGCGACCGTCTCCCCGCTCCACGCCTGGCCCCTGTAACCACACCAACGACCGTCGGATCAGCAACACGACCCAGCCGAGGACCTCCCGAAATCCACGCTTTGCACCTTGCTGAGCCCTTACCACGGCCAAGTCTAAAATAAATATGAGGTTCCGCCAATTTCCTCCCCCGCAAAATCCGTCGCCAAATGGGAGAGCACTTGGACGTCATGAAGGCTTCGCAAGGATGACGCTTCCGAAAATATTTTGATTTAAGGAACTCCACCCAAAGTCCCCTCCCATGACGCAACTTCCACCATAATTTCATAGAGAAGGCATCCAAAATATCCTTCAGACACTTGATCCCCAAACCCCTTCAGATTTAGTCCGAGTAGCGAGCCGCCACGCCAACCAACTCCTCTTAGCGACACCATCCTTGCTACCCCAAAAGAAGGTCGCAAACATCCTCTCAATTGCCCTGATAACGGCTTTGGGTGGACAACAGGCTGCCAATGTATACATAGGGATAGAGCAAAGAACATTCTTAATAAGAACCAGCTTACCCCCAGGAGAAAGAATTTTGTTTTGCCATCCCGTCAGCTTCGACCATATTTTATCAATCAGATTCCTGAACAACCCCGCATTCCTTCTCCCGCACGTTAAAGGACAGCCGAAGTAAGTAAGAGGCAAAGTACCGGTGCAAAAACCAAATAAGGAAGAGATAGCCCGTGCACGATCTTCGGCCAATGGAGCCGCAGTATAAAAGGCAGACTTGGAATAATTAATCTTCTGACCTAAGACATCCTCATAACGATGCAACACCTTCTGAAGAGCACGCAAGCCAGATATTTCCCCCGAAGTAAAAATAAGAACATCATCCGCGTAGGCTAGGTGTGATATACGCGGTCCCCCAATCGGAGTATGAAAAGACGATCTCCGATTTGTGTCTTGAAGAAGCTTGAGGTTTCGAGAGAGCACCTCCGCAGCAATAATAAATAAATCGGGGGAAAGAGGGTCCCCCTGCCGGATCCCTCTAGACGCCGGGAAGAAATCTGTAGGGGCTCCATTGAGAAGAACCCCATACCGGATGTCCGCCAACAGACGATAAATGAGATCACAGAAGGCTTTATTAAAGCCAAATCTCCGAAGAACCCGCAAGAGGAATTGCCAATTAACCTGTCATAAGCCTTCTGCATGTCAAGCTTCATAGCCACGTTGCCCCCATGATTGGGTTCCCTCGTAGATGCTACCATGTCCTGGGCAATAATTATATTGTCAATAATCTCCCGCCCTTTAACAAAAGCACTTTGCTCCGAAGAAATAATTTTGGGAAAAAATTCTCGTAACCTGCAAGCAAGAATCTTGGAAATAATCTCGTTACAGAAATTGCAAAGGCTAATAGGGCAAAAATCTGAAAGATTCCTGGGGTGCTCGACTTTGGGGATAAGGAATAAGAAAGTATCGGATATAGAACCCGGAAGACGACCACCCAAGAAAAAAGCGCCAATGGCTTCCTCCACGTCAGAAGCGATAATATCCCAACAACAAGAGAAGAATCTCCCAGAAAAACCATCCAGTTCGGCGCCACTAGACGGGTCCATCCCACGAACAATCTCCATCAATTCCGATCTATCCGGACACCGGACAAGATCAGAATTGTCCTCCGCAGAGATAATGCTAGAAATGACATCGAGGAAATCATCATCATCAATAATAGACTCAGCCCGGAACAACTTAGAGTAGAATAAGGAAGCCTCCAACGCCACCTCCGTATCAGAGCCTGTTTCTGTACTATTAGCACGAATAATTTTCTGGATAGCAGCCTTTCGCTGCCTACTCTAGGTGCACGCATGGAAAAATCGAGTATTCTTATCCCCTTCCAGGTCCCACTTCAGTCTGGCCTTCTGTTTCCAGAAAGTCTCCTCAACCTGGACCTTTTGCTTCAGTCTGGCTACAGCCTCCATCCAGAAAGCCCTCTCCCTCTCCGAAGAATGAAGATCATAATCCCCTTCTGCCGCCAATGCAACGTCCTCTGCCTGCCGGACCTCCTAAAAAACATCTTCAAAAGTAGATCTGCTCCAGCCGGCCAGGACCTGACCCATCGTCCGCAACTGCATGCCCAGACGCTCTAACGCATCATAATGCCAGCATGATTCCCAAGCCCGGGCAACTACCGTAAGGAACTCGGGGTGAGATGTCTAAAAGTCGAGGAAACGGAAGCCTCGACGCTGAACGAAAGAAACTGGCTGGTTGGATATCAGGAGAGGAGCATGATCAGATTCTGCCCGGTTGAGATGCTCATACGAGACCTGGACTCCATCCAGCCAGGAACCCGTCGCTAACAAACCATCGAGGCGGGATCCCTGTCTGTCAACCCCAGACTGACCATTCACCCAAGTAAAAGTGCTCCCTCTGAAGCCAACATCTGAGAGCCCGGCCGCCAACTGGAAGTCAAGGAAATCCGCCATGGCCAACTTGTCAGGTGGTCGACCTCTAAATTTCTCGTTCGGAGAAGCAATGATATTGAAATCCCCGCCCACAGCCCAAGGCAAAACAAAGTCCCTGGCTTGGATGTCCAGGAGGTGCCGCCATAGACGCCTTCTCTCCTGACGTGTTCCTACACCATGAACAACAGACAACCGTATCGGATCCGAGAAACAGCTCAAAGAAAGCTGTACCGTAATAGCCTGATCACAGGAATCAATACAGTTGAGCCCAGTACCCGATTTGCTAAAACACCATATATTACCCTTCTCATTGCAACGACTAGTATCAAAACCCAACCTCAATTGATAAGAAAGGAGCTTAGAGGATATCACATTGGACTTGATAATAGCAAGAACCTGAATAGAGTTGGTCCAACACAAGGACCTGAGACGGCATAAAGTAGATCTGTTCGCCGTCCCCCGAACATTCCAAATAAGAAAATTAACCATGGACCCTCTGGGGGTCCCGCCTATCCCGGGATGCATGTGATCGAAGAAGACGATCCGACTGAGGCACCGTCGACTTCCTTCGCTTACCAACCGCCTTTTTGAAAAAAACCATCTGCCAACCCTCTTCACGACCCTCCAGAAGAATAATGGAAGTTCTATCATCAGGCAACGAAACTAACTCATCCCCCGGAGAAGGATCATCATCCCAGGCGGAGATGGGGCCATGGGCGGGCTCCTCCCACACCACTAAACTGCGTTCTTCCGTGTCAGAACCATCCGCTATGACTCCTTGTCCCAGCTGACTATGAATAATAATAGGAAGGTCCGGTAAGGCGATGGGACGAATAACCCACTCTGGCCCCGAGTGCCTGTCCAGACACGAACCCGAAACACTGCAACCTCTCTGCATGGGCCACCCGACATCCGATCATAAAGCCAGCTGGCCCGAAGATGACTCCTCCACGTGCCAGAATGGCAAAACGGAATACGCACGATTGCCTTCACTCCTCCATAAACTGGGCTGCGATAACCCCTACTAGAATCACGCCCCTAGACGCGCCTCCAAACCTGCCGTATCCTCTTCCCCTTCTCATGCCTGGATCGACGTCGCCGACGGCCCCTGCTGATGCCACGTCCTCCCACTAGGCCATCTTCCTCTAACATAACGCCAGAGAAAGGATCGTCAATAACGGGTGGCCTTTCTGCCACGTCCACCACCGGCTTCGCCACCTGTGGCCGACCACAATCACTCTCTACATGGCCATGTAAGCCGTATGCAATACAGTATTATGGAGTCCGCTCATACATGACCGGCTGCGAACGAACGCCATCAGAAAGTTGGAAGAATACCTCTTGTTGTAATGGTTTACTGACGTCCACTTCAACCAAAACCTTAGCAACACCCGGCCTGGAAAAGGAAGCCGTCGTGCAG
Organism: Iris pallida; assembly: GCA_029216955.1. Classification (NCBI taxonomy): domain Eukaryota; kingdom Viridiplantae; phylum Streptophyta; class Magnoliopsida; order Asparagales; family Iridaceae; genus Iris; species Iris pallida. Next base: position 3,193,149 of record JANAVB010029815.1, read on the forward strand.
TCGGTATACAGCGGAGTGCCAATACCAGAAGCGATGGAGAGAACCGCATTAGTATCAAATATGCAATGTAGAAGCCCGGAGAAGGCAACCCAGATGGGGACTCGAGGATCCTCTCTCATCGGTAAAAAATCCACCGAAGACCTGAATAACACAATCGGAACCCGTCCAACGAACCAACAGTCCTTGGATCTAAGCCGAAGAAAATTGTCTCATCATAAGGTCGAATGAGGACGTGACGATCGTCAATGGCCTTAACTGCAATCAAACCCCTGAATCCCTTTGAAGCAAAATCCTTCTTAATGGCCTCAATCGAAAGTCTCCACCGAGCGAACTTTACAATAACGTCCAGCCCACAAGGCGCTATGAGTGCCTCCATGTCCGTCGTGGAGAAGACGACCACCTACCGATCGTCAACAGTAATGGCTGGACGGAAAGACACCCTTGACGAACCGCCCGCCAAACCCGTCGTCGAGCGTCCCACCAATGCTGCAGAGTAACTCATCGGGCCATTCATCCCGCCGCCTGCTCCCATCGCCTGAGCCGACTCAGTCGAAGGTGCTTTCGGCGGCCTCACCTCCACAGGAATAGCGGTAGAAGGCCCGTACTGAGGGGCGGAGCCCCCCCTCGCATCTCGACCTCCCCCTTGGGTGGCTGACGAGGACGCCTGAACCGGCGGCCTTACCTCTGCAGGAATAACGGTAGAAGGCCCACGCTGAGGGACGGAGCCCCCTCTCGCATCCCGACCTCCCCCTTGGGTGGCATCTGACGAGGGCGCCTGAACCACCCTCGACAGTGCTAGGGGGCCATGGGGGGCGGAGCCCCCCGTCGTTGCTTTCATCCGCCGCTCGCCTGGAAATCGCACAAATCGCCAGGAATAGGGCTCCGCAAAATCTGCTTGTAATCAATATATATATATATATATATATATATATATATATATATATATATATATATATATATATATATATATATATATATATATATATATATATTAACGAGGTTATACTTTGCTACTACCATATTTTTAGCTTGAGGGTATTTTGGTCATTTGGTGAATTTTTGAATTTATTTTTTAATTTATTTAATTGGTGATTTCTAGTTTTGACTTTAGCTAATTGAGACTTTGAAGACTAACCTAGAAGTTGACCCTAACTATGGTGACTTGGTTAGCATGGTGTGACCCTAGTCTAACTTAAGTCAATCTCATTTTAGTCACTTATAATCTAGTTTTAAATAGGAGGAATTAAGAATGGGTTCATGACTTATGATTTAGGAATTTTATTTCCTTGACTTATGAAACTTAGCCCATAGGCCCATTAGTGAAACCTTAACCCTAACCAAGCCCTACATGGCCAGCCAACCTAGGAATCATCCCCTTATTTAATCAGTCCTTTACTTATTCTTGCCTCTTTTATGCTCAACCAACTTTTAGGAAGGAAAGGTAAATCCCCACTTTTCCAAATTCATATTAATTTCATTTTAATTCATTTTTTATCCAAATCTCTTGTAATAGTTTTTAATCACCCTCTATTTGATGTTCGTGGAGAGTGATTTCAGTTTTTGAGCAATTTGGTGGATTTGGCTAGCAACGAGAACCGTTTGATTTGGGGCTTTTTCTTGATCATTGCAACCTATAGGTAAAACTACTCAAATTGTGCTAATATTCTGATTTCTTTCCATCCTAGCCTAGATCTAGGTATCCCCTAGTTGTCCCTAGAATTTGGTTAGAAATCGTGTCCGTTTGGTGTCCGTATCGGAAACGTGTCATAGTGTATATCTAAGTGTTTGATAGAATGCCACTTAGGATTCGATTTTAGTATTTTGTTAAACTAATTGCACGAATACGTAGATCTATGTGTGTACAATAATTTTTAGGAAAACTGAGCTGGTTATTGTGTCATTTTTGTGTCCTAAAATACACTGGACATGTTGCACGGGGGCTCAGCCGAGTGTCCTGCTACCCGTGTCTGATTTCTCCACAGACACGACATGTGGTGACATGAATTTTGGTAGAGAGGATAGGGCAGTAACTGTCATCGTGCTCCCAAAGTTTGGGAGCAAATGATGCACGACACGCGGAGCATTCTTGCCCGCACTGGACACGTACTGTTCGTGCACTGTCAGGATTCACGCACAGACACATGCACTAACACGCGTTCGTGTCCACTCTAAATATGTTGTGGACACGTCATGGTGGGGTCCACTGTGTAGCCCTACACGTGGGCTACACGTATGCATGACCACGTGTCGTGAGGAGTCGTGTGTCGTGTCCACGATCTCAGTAAACATGTACACGATGCCTCTGTGTGCACTGTTTCAGTTTTGTGTATTGTTTGGGTTTTGGATACGTTGCGTCCATTTCTTGGACACTGGGACACCCCTACGATATGTGCACATGTGTGCCTGTGATTACCAACCTATTAATCTTGATATAATTGTTAATTTCAAATTGAATTTGGGAAATTTCTATATTTTCTAATACCTAAAACTGTCAATCAATTCCATAAATTTTAATGTGTTCAACTGTTTCGTGTGATTAGGTTGTGGTGTTTACATATCAGAAGTTAACTTACAGGTTGGGGTTTTGATTGGCATAGGAATTAGTTTTCGAATTTGTATTTGGGTGTTGGGATTTTATTTGACCGATACTAGTTTTGAGAAATTGCACTGTTATATGTTTCACTCATTCATTGTTATAACGGAGAACATAATGTTCATGTCTACACACATTTCATACTGATTTGCTAACACACTGATTTAGTGTTCACTATTGAAATCTGAGAATAATGTTCTATACACACACATGTTTACACACAAGTACACATTGTAACCTGAACAGTTAACCTGAGAACTGAGAATGAGTTCACTCACACACTCACACAAAAGCTGAGATTGACACTGATATGCCACACTACATATAGCACACTCATACACTTACACCTTAACCTGTGAACTTGGGACTGAAATATGAGATTAACACACTTTTGCACACTGCTGAAATCTGAGAGCACTAAAATATTGAGAACCTATGACACTCTCTACACACGCATGTAGTCACTCAATCACACATGTATCCACACACAGGCACATTTGCACTATTTCTGAGCATTATGTCACTGTCTTCTCCTATACCACACACACCCTCATGCATTTATGAAACCTATAAAATCTGAGAACAATGTAGGTGCACACCCATACATATGCATTGTCCCCTATCTTTCTATATGTATGTATGTTTTATATATATTTTTTATATTTATATATGTATGTATGTTTTATATGCATTGTCCCCTATCTTTCTATATGTATATATATATATATATATATATATATATATACATTTTTTTTTTATATATATATGTATATATATTTTTTTTTTATATATATATGTATATATATATATATATATATATATATATATATATATACATATATATATATATATATATATATATATATATATATATATATATATATATTTATATATATTTAAAAAAAAAATATATATATATATATATTTATATATATATTATATATATATGTATGTATATATATATATATATATATATATATATATATATATATATATAACCTTGTGTGATAAATGTGATGTAATATAGATTATGCATAATGTTTATATAATTAGTGTGTATATAGATGTATGAAAATTGATGTGTGTGTTGCCAATATATGTGAATATGGCTCATGGCCTATGTAGTATAGCCTATGGGTATCCTAATGTGCAAGCTTATGGTATATCTAATGTATACACGTTTGTGTGTTGTTAGACTTGTGTGACTTGTGAATGATGTGTGCTTGCTAGAATAGGTTGGTTAGGCTTAGTGAGACTTGTCTGGGTTAGGTTGACCTAGTTTGACTAGAGTTGACTAAAGGTTGACTTTAGCCTAGATTGACCCAAACATCATGTAGGATGCATCGTAGCAGTTTATGTTACCAATTTGGATATGTTGTGACTTTTACTGTTCTAAAGGTGCCAGACACCACTCTTCGGACAGTATATTCTCTTCAGATATTTAGGATACCAGGCGAGTACATTCTCTGATCATTTCATAACTTGTTTGGATTATATTCCTGCTCTTGATTACCTTATTTGATGTTGTCACGACATTATCATGGATTGGTACTATATGGATCCCTACATTGAGATGTTATCCCCCTCGGGAGCATCGTATACTTCATATCATGTGTTTCATGTACATCATGTATTCTTCGCTCTCATGTTATTCATGTTTCTCATGTGCTTCATGTTCGTTCATGCACGCTCGTGTACTCTCATGTGCTCTCATGTTCGGTCATGTTTTTCATGTATCTCATGTATAACCTATACTTCATGTGTACCCCTTCATGGGCCTTCATGTGGAATTCATGTGCACTCAGTTCTGAGCCCTCATGTATACTTCATGTACACCTATCTATGGGCTTTCATGTAAAAATTATGTGCGTAATATAACTTGTCTGGATCCTTGTGTATTGATTGGGGGTATGGGGAGTATAAATTGTTATGTTAACAATTCCAAAGTAGTATAACCATATGAGCCTCTTTAGTATATTCATGTGCAATCCAGTCGTTCATATGTCGACTTTGTACTCTACATCACTAGTCACTGATAGTTCTCTACTTATAGTAGATATTTCCATTACAGTTCTCTCTTTTATATCATGTACATTCTTTTAGTTTTTATGTATCGTACTCTTTTGTACGTTTATATTTCCTAACCTGCTATGATCTGTGTGAGATGTATTGTGCTCGCTCCCGTCCTAACTGGACCTGTTGAAAATTTTATAGAGGATGATGAGGAACCTTGTACCCCTTACTATGGAGCTTGCCGAGATGACACTCGCAACCTGGACCCTTGGGAGGTTCAGGCAGCTGCTAAGGATGATACCCATGCATAGTATAGATAGCTTAGACTGTTCTTTCTTTTCATGTTAGTCGTTGTCTTTGATTTCAGAGTTGTATATTTATAGAGATGTTGAGACTGGTAGTTGTTAACTTTGATTTATTTTACTTCTGTTTGTACCTCAGTTTGAAGATTTCTTTATCTATTCCATCATGCCATATTCTATCTCTAGATTGTGATTGAGTTGTACCTTTTGTGACTTGGCCTCCTTTTGGAGAGTATTTCATATTGTGTTAGTTGTGGTTCATGACCTGGAACAGCGTTCTACCACCGACACTGCGACGTAGGCTGGACGCTGTTACGTACTCGTGCCCTCACAGTGGGTGCGGGTCGTGACACGTTTTTAGTGGTGGCCCATGCAAGTCGAGTTTATGTAGTGGTATTCGAATTAGAGTATCACTACAACCTGTAGTAGGATTAGGATATATTTTTGAAGGTACTCAATCACAGTTAGGATCCTTGAGAGATTCCTGAGATGATCCTTGAGAATCTTATTAAACTTTAATTTAAAATCATTTCCCTTGTTTTGTTCACCCTTACTCCTTGATTATTGAATTTGATTTTGATGGATTGTTGTTGATTTTGATTTTTCTATCGAGATGAATTTTATGGCCAAAGTTACGATATTTTCTGATAACATATGTTGACGGGAATAACAGGGATGGTAAAATGTCTACTTGATTATGGAACCTGTAGTTTATCGCAGTCATATTAGCTGGCGTGGCGGAAACGTAGAGACCTGACTTCGGATGTACGTATCTTGGTTATGAGATTTGGAATTTCTCACAGATATACAAGTTGGCATAGCGAGAATTCCAGATGACATGATTACAGAGGTGCATACCCAGTTATGGAATCTATCGTTTATTGCAGCCTTACTTACTGGCATGGCGAGGACTCTGAGTAACATAATTTTGGACAGACGCATATGATTATCAGATTGTATCTTGAGAAGGTTTTTAAACATATCATCTCTATCATACCCTCCTGTTGTTATAAAATTGTATTCCATCATCAAATAACTTAAGAGTAGGGATATTTTAGTTTTGTAGAGCTTATACATATGTAGTTCTTTCATAGTGTGATGATATGATGACTTATAGAGTGTATGTACCCTAAAGATGATAGTTAGCATTGGTATTAGGATAAAAACCTATTGTAGATAATTCTCTGACCTACCAGTTTTCATATAGGATGTTAGTCTGCCTTACAACCTTTATGATTTATTATTATTTTCCCTTACCCTTCTAGTAGGGCACCCATGACCAGAGCCTGTCCTTGAGTGTAGTTGTAGCTTCACCTGAGACTGAGAGGTCTATATATATAGATGGGTTACAGATGATATTGGCATATGGGATATGAGTTTGGTTGGTATCTATAGGTCATTGTTGTATAGGGTAATTGATATATTGTTTAGCCTATATTTGGTCAGTTTTCTATTTTTTTTTGTTGAGTTCTCCTTGTGTTGAGTTCAGTCATATTTGATCAACCTTTATAGGCAGTGTGCAGACCCTTCACTAGATACCCTGTTCCCTTGGTTCAGACTTGTACAAGTTGTTCACTGCACTCACCATTTTATTACTTACCATATTGCATCATTGATTTTATTGGACTATTATTCAGACCCCAATTATTGACTCACCAATATAACCATCAACCTCTTATCATATTTTGCATATCTTGAGGGTTAGTATCATGCATATTAGAGGTCTGCACTCATCTTTACTTTCTGTACATGGTGACATACTGCATCTCTTAGCATTTTATCTTACTTGATAGCCTTGTAATACCCTTCATTATAACCTATAGTACCTACCCTACAGTGGAGTTTAAACCTTTTGGGCATGGTTGTTCAGTCCATTTAGGACAGTTGTATACATTGGGGATATAATGTGGGTTGTTAATAAGATTTCTTCTTTGATCATTTGTTCTGTCCTTCTTTTATTGTATTAGATACAGATGATATCTGTTTAGCCCATATGTCTAGATACATGTCCAAACCCTTTCTTTCATTGTTGGTTCAGTCTTTCAAAGCCCTACCTGGGCATTGGTTCAATTTTCCATATGTATGTGTCCCACATATCATTGTCCTACATTTGATTGTTTTGTATCTTCATGAGAAGCCATGCTACACCACTGTTCTGTCCCAACACACCCTACAGTATCTGACCCCTTCATTGGAGTGATAGGCATGTGGTAGGGAGTGTGTGTTATTAGACTTTGAGTAGAGTTGAGGTGATGAGGATCGATTAAATATATATAGCTTGTATATATGAATGTATTTTGATTTGGCATGTAGCCTGCACTCATTTGCAGTATACTGTCTATTGCATTTCCTGCACACCAATTTGGTTCACTTCCTTTAGACCACTGTCATGCATGTAGTTAGTAGATGTTCAGTCCAGATAGAGAGGAGAGGCCATGTTTGATCTAAAGGCATGTTTCAGTCACCATGTAGGTTCCTTTCACTTTAGCTTTACAAGTGGACCCTAATGTCCTGTCCTTTTGCTTATAAATTAAGTCTCCTTAGTATCATTCCCTTTGGCCTACATTGATGTTTCAGACCATTCATCCTTAGCCTAATTTATAAGCATTGTTCAGTTCCTTATAAGTTTAGTTTACTTTAACCCTTTGATGGTCAGTTTTATATATATTTTAATATATAGATATATTTTAATATATATATATATATATATATATATATATATATATATATAGATGATATACTTAGGATATATGTAATGGGTTTTTTTTTTTGAGCTTATGTATATGTGGTATTTGGGATTTGTGTGCTTAGCTTATAGGTATTTATTTATGGGTGACTTGATAGGATTTTGGACGTTAAGAGTTAGTCTATTATAGAGTTTTTCTTTTTGCTAATTTCTAGTTGCCAACACCTAGATAGCTGGCATAGGTATAACCCTAAGAAGTTGACCAGTTGTTGACCAAGTACTTGGATGTTGACAAATTGACTAGTTGATGACCAGACCATTGACTATGTTTAACTTAGTTTGACTGGAGATAGGATTAGAAGTAAGTTGATTGCCGTTTGTTTGATCATGTTTGATTATTTAGTAACTTGAGACCTTGTTTGTATTTAGGTCGAAAATATGGTTTTTCTGAGGATATCTCCGACTCGTGTTACCATACATTTTGGTGGAGGTGGAAGCTTAGCCCGCACTTCATCGGACCTTTCGTGATCAGCGGAAGAGTCGGTGACGTGACATACAAGCTAGACTTGCCACCTGCACTAGTGGGTGTCCATAACATATTCCATGTATCACAGTTGAGACGGTATGTGGCTGATCCTAGCCATGTACTATACCATTCGTAGATTGAGCTGGGACCTACTCTTAGTTATCCAAAGGAGCCTATGGCGATTCTGGATCGCCGAAAGAAGGTACTGAGAAACCAGGTGATACCCTTGGCTCGCGTCGCATGGAGGCATCATTCTGCAGGAGAGTCTACCCGGGAGAAGGGGGATGAGATGCACGAGCGATACCCATATCTTTTTTGACCTTGAGGAATGATGGACTATCCTTCTCATCAGTTTAGTTTCGTCTTTTAATTTGGGGGACAAAATTATTTTAAGGAGGGTAGATTTGTCACTACCACATTTTTAGCTTGAGGGTATTTTGGTTATTTGGTGAATTTTTGAATTTATTTAATTAGTGATTTCTAGTTTTGACTTTAGCTAATTGAAACTTTGGAGACTAACCTAGAAGTTGACCCTAACTATGGTGACTTGGTTAGCATGGTGTGATCCTAGTCTAACTTAAGTCAACCTCATTTTAGTCACTTAGAATCTTGTTTTAAATAGGAGGAATTAAGAATGGGTTCATGACTTATGACTTAGGAATTTTATTTCCATGACCTATGAAACTTAGTCCATAAGCCCATTCGTGAAACCCTAACCCTAACCAAGCCCTACATGGCCGGCCAACCTAGGAATCCTTCCCCTATTTAAACACTCCTTCACTTGTTCTTGCCTCTTTTGTACTCAACCAACTTTTAGGAAGGAAAGGTAAATCCCCACTTCCTAAATTCATATTAATTCCATTTTAATTCTTTTTTCATCCAAATCTTTTGCAATGGTTTCTAATCATCCTCTATTTGATGTTCATGGAGAGTGATTTCAATTTTTGAGCAATTTGGAGGATTTGGCTAGCAACGGGAACCGTTTGATTTGGGGCTTTTTCTTGATCATTGCAACCTATAGGTAAAACTCATCAAATTATGTTAATATTCTGATTTCTTTGCATCCTAGCCTAGATCTAGGTGTCCCATAGCTGTCCCTAGAATTTGGTTAGAAATCGTATCCGTTTGGTGTCCGTATCGGACACGTGTCATAGTGTATATGTAAATGTTTGATAGAATGCCACTTAGGATTCGATTTTAGTATTTTGTTAAACTAATTGCATGAATACGTAGATCTATTTGTGTACAATAGTTTTAGTGAAGACTGAGCTGGTTATTGTGTCGCTTTCGCGTCCTAAAATGTACTGGACACGCAGCACGGGGGCTCGGCTGGGTGTCCTGCTACCTGTGTCTGATTTCTCCACGGACACGGCACGTGGTGATACGAATTTTGGTAGAGAGGATGGGGCAGTGACTGTCATCATGCTCCCAAAGTTTGGGAGCAAATGATGCACGACACGCGGAGCATTCTTGCCCGCACTGGACACGCACTGCTCCTGCACTATCAGGATTCACGCACAGACACGCGCACTAACACGCGTTCGTGTTCACTCTAGACATGTCGTGGACACGTCGTGGTGGGTCCACTTTATAGCCCTACATGTGGTCTACACATGTGCATGACCACGTGTCGTGAGGAGCCGTGTGTCGTGTCCACGATCTCAGTGAACACGTGCACGATGCCTCTGTGTGCACTGTTTCAGTTTTGTGTATTATTTGGGTTTTGGACACGTTGTGTCCAATTCTTGGACACTGGGACACCCCCACGACACGTGCACATGTCTTCCTGTGATTACCAACCTATTAATCTTGATATAATTGTTAATTTCAAATTGAATTTGGGAAATTCTTATATTTTTCTAATACCTAAAACTGTCAATCAATTCCATAAATTTTAATGTGTTCAACTGTTTCATGTGATTAGGTTGTGGTGTTTACATGTCAGAAGTTAACTTACAGGTTGGGGTTTTTGATTGGCATAGGAATTAGTTTTCGAATTTGCATTTGGGTGTTGGGATTTCATTTGACTGATACCAGTTTTGAGAAATTGCACTGTTATATGTTTTACTCATTCACTGTTATAACTGAGAACATAATGTTCATGTCTACACACATTTCACACTGATTTGCTAACACACTGATTTTGTGTTCACTATTGAAATCTGAGAATAATGTTCTATACACACACATGTTTACACACAAGTACACATTGCAACCTGAACTGTTAACTTGAGAACTGAGAATGAGGTCACTCACACACTCATACAAAAGCTAAAATTGACACTGATATGCCATACTACATATAGCACACTAATGCACTTACAGCTTAACCTGTAAACTTGGGACTGAAATCTGAGATTGACACACTTTTGCACACTGTTGAAATCTGAGAGCACTGAAATATTGAGAACCTATGACACTCTCTGCACACACATGTAGTCACTCATTCACACATGTATCCACACACAGGCACATTTGCACTATTTTTGAGAATTATGTCACTGTCTTCTCCTATACCATACACACACTCATGCATTTATGAAACCTATAAAATCTGAGAACAATATAGATGCACACCCATACATATGCATTGTCCCCTATCTTTCTATATGTGTGTGTGTGTGTGTGTATATATATATATATATATATATATATATATATATATATATATATATATATATATATATATATATATATATATATATATATAACCTTGTGTGATAATTAGTGTAACCTTGTGTGATAGATGTGATGTAATATAGATTATGCATAATGTTTATATAATTAATGTGTATATAGTTATGTGGAAATTGATGTGTGTGTTGCCAATATATGTGAATATGGCTCATGGCCTATGTAGTATAGCCTATGGGTCTCCTAATGTGCAAGCTTATGGTATGGAATGTATACACATAAGTTGTGTGTTGTTAGACTTGTGTGACTTGTGAATGATGTGTGCTTGCTAGAATAGGCTGGTTAGGCTTAGTGAGAGTTGTCTGGGTTAGGTTGACCTAGTTGACCTAGTTTGACTAGAGTAGTTTGACTAGAGTTGACCAAAGGTTGACTTTAGCCTAGATTGACCCAAACATCATGTAGGATGCATCGTAGCAGTTTATTTTACCAATTTGGATATGTTGTGAATTGTACTATTCTATAGGAGCCAGACACCACTCCTCGGACAGTATATTCTCTTTAGATATTCAGGATACCAGGCGAGTACATTCTCTGGTCATTTCATAACTTGCTTAGGATTATATTCCTGCTCTTGATTACCTTATTTGATGCTGTCATGATATTATCACGGATTGGTACTATATGGACCCCTACATTGAGATGTTATCCCCCTCGGGAGGATCGGATACTTCATGTCATGTGTTTCATGTACATCATGTATTCTTCGCTCTCATGTTATTCATGTTTCTCATGTGCTTCATGTTCCTTCATGCACGATTCGTGTACTCCTATGTGCTCTCATGTTCAGTCATGTTTCTCATGTATCTCATGTATAACCTATACATCATGTGTACCCCTTCATGGGCCTTCATATGGAAATCATGTGCACTCAGTTCTGAGCCCTCATCTATACTTCATGTACACCCATCTATGGGCTTTCATGTGAAAATCATGTGCGTAACATAACTTGTTTGGATCCTTGTGTATTGATTGGGGTATGGGGGAGTATAAATAGTCATGTGAACAATTCCAAAGTAGTATAACCATGTGAGCCTCTTTAGTATATTAATGTACAATCCAGCCGTTCACATGTCGACTTTGCACTCTACATCACTAGTCACTGATAGTTCTCTACTTATAGTAGATATTTCCATTACAGTTCTCTCTTTTACATTATGTACATTCTTTCAGTTTTCATGTATCGTACTCTTTTGTACGTTTATATTTTCTAACCTGCTATGATCTGTGTGAGATGTATTATGCTCGCTCTCGTCCTGACTGGACCTGTTAAAAATTTTACAGAGGATGATGAGGAACCATGTACCCTTTACTATGGAGCTTGTCTAGATGACACTTACGACCTGGACCCTAGGAAGGTTCTGGCAGCTGCTGAGGATGTTACCCATGCATAGTATAGATAGCTTAGACTGTTCTTTCTTTTCATGTTAGTTGTTGTCTTTGATTTCAGAGTTGTATATTTATGGAGATGTTGAGACTGGTAGTTGTTAACTTTGATTTATTTCACTTCTGTTTGTACCTCAGTTTGAGGATTTCCTTATCTATTCTACCATCCCATATTCTACCTCTAGATTGTGATTGAGTTGTACCTTCTGTGACTTGGCCTCCTTTTGGAGAGTATTTCATATTGTGTTAGTTGTGGTTCATGACCTAGAACAGTGTTCTACCACCGACACTGCGACGTAGGCTAGGCGCTATTACGTACTCGTGCCCTCACAGTGGGTGCGGGTCGTGACATACTTAACATAGAACAAGATGTTAGAGGAATATATATATATATATATATATATATATATATATATATATATATAACTCCTCAGGCTTTCTGCCCAGGCCCCTCCAACCCCCTTTACTCCCCGAGCATGGCCCGTCCCTCGCCGGATGTAGTCGGCCGCCGGCTGCGCCCCCCTTCCCCCCTCCTTCCCCCGTAAGTCACCAGCTCGCCACCAGCCTCCACTCTCGCTCTCTCCCTCCGACCTTGACACCGTACTCCTCTCCGCGTCACCCTGGCGCCACCGTCGGGGGCCTCTCCGCCATCTTCGGCACGATCGCCGTCGTTCCAAGCTAGCCAGAGGCCCGCTCCCTTCTAGCGGGACCGGCCCTGCGCCGGATCCTCTTCCCTCCCTTCTCGGAGCCCCCCCCCCCCGCCCCGCCAGTCGGTTGGACCACCGCCCAGCTATAGCTGGTCGGTCGCGGTCCGATCTCGACGTCCCCTCTGCCCCGTGGTTTGATCTCGGCGTCCCCTCGGCCTTAGCGCGCCACTGTCCGGGTCCGCCCCCCGCCTCTCCCAGGCGGCGGATGGGATGGAAGCACCCCTCCAGGATTTTCGAATTTCAAAATCCCCGTTCTCGCTTGTTGAGGCGGGGCTATGCGCCTCTTCCGTGAGTCATGCGCCCAGCCCCCTTCCTGCGTCATACGCCCTTTGCAAAGGGCATACGCCCGTGGGATCTCCGCCATGCGCCCTCCCAGAGGGGTATGCGCCTTCTCCCGGGTCCCTACTCTCCTCTTCTCCAAGCAGAGTTGGGGGGATTGCCTATGCGCCTAACCCCGCTCTTGCGGAGCCCCGTCCTCCCGCGGAGCGCCAGCCTCTGCGCCCAGCTCCGGAGCTCCATGCGCCTTCGCAGGCCCATGTGCCCGGACGGCTCCCAGGTTCAGCTGGCTACAGGAGCTTCTGTTCGCCCGGTATTACTACCTTTGTGCCCGGCCTCTCCCTCTCTGTGCCCTCTCCTGCTGGATCTGCTATGGTCCCCGGCTTCCCCTCCCATCTCCCGAGCTTAGCCCCCTCTATGTCCCTCATCCAGGCCTCCTCACTCCCGCAAGAGCCTTTCTCCTCGCGCTCAGCGTTTGAGCCGGCCCCCACCCTCTCTGCGCCCTCGGGCCTTACGGGGCAGGAGACGTCTCCCGTTAGCGGGGCTGCTCCAGCGTCATCCCGCTCATGCGCCCCTTATGGGCCCACGATTCCAGTTTCCTTCGCTAATATGGTCAGGCCCGATCGGGTGGCCCAGCAGACTCCGATCCTCCCCGACGTCCCTCTCCAAAGATTGCTTACTCGCCCCCTCTTGCGGGGGAACCATTAGCGATTCCCTTCTCCGAAGCATATTTGTCCTCCCTACACAGGAGTTTCTCCTTCACCTTTGTGCTCCAATTCACCTCGGGGTGCCCCAAGCTACCACGAGTCCAAGAAGCATAGCCAAATGGCACTTCCAATTATAGAGTAGCCCCATGGACTGTCACTACCACATTTTTAGTTTGAGGGTATTTTTGTCATTTTTGAGGTTATTTGAATTTATTATAATTTATTTGAATTTATGGGAATTTTTAGGATTTATTTTGGAATTATTTGAATGATGGTTGACTAGGTTGACTTTGACTAGCATTGACTTTGGTAGACTAACCTAGAAGCTAACCCTAGTTGTGTTTGGACTTGGCTAGGTCATGTAACCCTAGTTAGACTAGAGTTAAACCATGGTTAGACATTAGACTCAAGTTAACCATAGAATAGATAAGTCACAAGTCATGACTTATGGTTTTGGGATCAATAGAAAATCACATAGCCTTAACTTATGAAACAAATTAAGCCCAAACTCCATTAGCTATTGCCAAACCCTAACCCTAACTTAGTTGGCCGGCCACTAGCCTAGGGATTCCCCCCTATTTATACTCTCCTCCATTTAGGGCTAGCCTCTTTTAGGAAAGATCAAGTTTAAAGAAGAGGTATTTTTCCAACTTCATTAATTCATAAAAAATCCATTTTAATTCCTTTTTCTTTCAAACCAATTACATTAGGTTCTAATACACCTATATTTGCTGTTTGTGTTGGAAAATCTCAGTTTGTGGACAATTTGGAAGGATTGGCTAGCAAGAAGAAACCCCCCTAATTGAGAGTTTTCTTGCATTTGGACACCAATAGGTAAAACCATCTAAACATCATTAAATTCCAGTTTTCTTTGCATATTTGGAAAGCCCTAGGTCTACCCTAACTGTAGGTATAGTTAAACCTAGGTTTCGTGTCCATTTTGTGTCCTAAACGGACACGTATCAGTGATGGTGCGTATGTGTTCGATGAAATGCCACGGTGGGCATTTCGATCGAGTTTTGGAAATGTGTTTGAATAGGAAGCTGTGTTTTGATGTGGCTTACATGTTTTTGGTCGACTGAGGTGTTTCTTGTGTCATGTTGTGTCGCTTTGGACACGTACACACGTGGGTGCAACACACGTGCGCGAGCAGTGTGCTTTCCCTGCTGCTTGGGGTCGTTTGCACGCAGCACACGCCACGTGGACACGTGCCACTTGGCACAGAGGTGGAGACAACTGCTGATAGGCCCCCATCGAGTCTAACGACACCTCGTGTCGTATCGGACACAAAATTCGTCGTGCATCGGATTTGCACTGACTGTGCACTTGCTGTCAGTGAGCTCTGATACGGCTCTGTAACTTCGGATACGACACACTAGGACACGATACAGGTTATTGGACACATAGCTGGATCCTAGGCGAACCTAGGGTTGTGAGCACGAGGCTTGGTTTGGCCTGTGTCGAGTGCACGACACGCGTGCAGATACGCACGAGACTGCACTGCTATGCAGTGTCCAGTTTGTGCTCGACTTGAGTTTTATTCGTTTTGGACACGTTGTGTCATTGTGGAGGGACACGAACAGCATGTTGGACACGAGCACATTATTATCTATAATTACCAACCTTTAGTTTTGTATTTTAGTTTGTTTCAATACTCAAATCACAATTACCCCTAAAATTCTGATACCATGTATTATTTCAGTATTTCTAGATTTCAAAATCGAATTTGAATTGATTATTTAGCCCATTTGATTGTTGTTAATCACTGTTTAAGTCCCTAATATAGTACTCCTATATGAAATCTACTTGTGTGTGAATTTTGGGATGTTTTGGTTTTGAATTGGATTCAAATTAGGATTTGAAAATCATGGGATTGAACATAAACTGAAATTGGTTTCCTTCCCTGTTACTGTACACTCTTCACACCCCATCTGAGAACACTCTCAGAACACACATATTGCCTCTCATGTATACACACACATTGCACTCTCACACACACAGCATTCACACACAATTCTAATTCCAGTTTTCCCTCACACACATTAGTTCCTCTCACATTCCTTCACTCACTTGTATTCACACACACACACACATGTCTAGATCACACACACATGCACCCTCACTTGCCATGTACACTGTGACACATATACACCATGTACCACCCATTGACACTCACCTAGCCTAGTTTCACACACCCTTCACTGTTTTCAAAATAGTTGACACACACACTCACTTGTTACACACTCTCACTCATATATTTCATGCACACACACATAGCCCTCTTTATATCTATATATATATATACTAATGCCGTGTTATATATAGCTAAGGTATAGTGGTGCATGCCTATATATATATATATATATATATATATATATATATATATATATATATATTTTCTTCTTTTTATATATATATATATATATATATATATATATATATATATATATATATATATATATATATATATATATATAGCTTCTTTTATGTATTGTTCTTGAATGCCTAGTAAAGATAACTTGAATATTGGTCAAGTGTGACTTATGAATATGTGTGTTGGCTTGATTTAGGCTTGGATAGCCTTGAAGTGGTGTGTACTAGCTAGTTTAGGCTTGTGTGACCTAGTATAGACTAATATAGACTTGTTAGGACTTAGAATGATTGTTAAACCTAGTTTAACATAACCTAAACTTATTTAGACCTAGAATAACTTGTTTGACCTAATTTAGACTTGTTAGACCTAGTTTGACCATAGTTGACCTAGTTTGACTTCTAGGGTTGACCAGAGTTGACAAAGAGTTGACTTTGGCCTAGATTGACCTAGATTTATTTAGAATGTATTGAATTGCATCTTGTTATCATTTTAGACTTGTTGTGACTTGTGCTGTTCTGATTAGGAGCCAGACACCTCTTCTCGGACAGTACATTTCATCCGGACACTCAGATAGCAGGCGAGTACATTCTCTGATTATTTCATAACTTGTTAGAATGATATTCCTGCTTTAGATTACTTTACTTGATGCTGTCACGACATTATCACGGATTAGTACTATATGGATCTCTTCATGCGTTGTTATCCCCCTCGGGAGCATCGGGTACATTGTGTCATGTGCGTTTCACTTTCATCATATACTTCTGTGCTTTCACCATACATGTACACTCTTGTGAATCATGTACTCTCATGTTCACGGAGCCCTCATGTTTACTATCATGTGCACCCTTTCATGGGCCTTCATGTGATATCATGTATAATAACATAACCTGCTTAGATCCTTGTGTATTTATTGGGGAAAACGGGGGAGTGCTAATAGTCATGTAAACAATTCCATAGTAGTATAGATCATGTGAAACTCCTTAGTGTAGATCATGTACTAATCTGTCATGTTCATATGTGCTATCCTGTACTCTACATCACTAGCCACTATTAGTTCTCTATATATAGTAGCTATTTACATACAGTTCTCTTCTTTTACATTATGTACTTCCTTTCAGTTTCATGTATCTTACTCTACTGCATGTTTATATTTTCTAACCTGCTATGATCTGTTGAGATGTATTGTGCTCGCTCCTGTCCTGACTGGACCTATTGAAAATATTACAGAGGACGAGGAGGAGGCCTGTGTGGATACCTTCTACAGGACAGCCCTAGACGACACTTGTGAGCTGGACCCCCAGGAGGACCCAGCTCTAGCTGATGACTTTACCCCTACTGCCTAGACTAGCTTAGTTAGGTTTTATCTTACTTATGTTGTCTTGAGACTAGTTTTAGTTAGACTTTATTTCTGTCTTTGAGATCAGGGTTGTATATATTCTTTCATACTCTGTAGTTGAGACCTTGTATTTCTGGATGTTTACTGAGATATTATCTTAGACTCTTCTGATCATCTGTATTTCTTTGAGTTCTATATCATATCGTGCTTCTTCTTCCTTAGTTGTGATTGAGTTTACATTCTGCTATGTCACCCCCATTCGGAGAGTATAAACTGCTTAGAATTATAATGTTAGATGTTGTGACCTAGGACAGCTTTCTACCGCCGACACTGCGGCATAGGCTGGACGTACCCACGTCTCGTGCCCATACTCTAGGGTACGGGTCGTAACACATTTTTTGTGGTGGCCCATGCAGGTCAAGACTAGAAGTGTAGTGGTATTCGAACTAGAGTATCACTACAGCCTGCAGTAGGATATAGGACATTAGTTTTCCAGGTACTCAATCACATTAGGAAAAACTCTTTTATTGCCATCTAAATCCTTATTGTCAACTGATTTCTTTTGAATTTTAACTGTCCGCCTTTGTTATATCGCTTCTTTCTCAGAAATTGATACTCTTGTTGGTCTATCTTCAGGATGGTGGAGACGCGATCGCAGCGTACCATTCATAGGGATGCTGTAGAGGGGACTGCTACCTCTCAGCCAGTTCAGCAGGGATAGGAGACTGCAGCTCCTGCCACCTCTGCTCGAATTGGGACTTCAGCAGCAGCAGCAGGGGGTATGCCTTCACCAGCTCGAAGGCAGGACCCAGTCATCCTAGAGATGCCTTTCTAGCAGCCGCCGCCTACAGGATACGTGGATGCGGCACAGATGTTCGCCTACTTCCAGCAGTTTATGGACCGGCAGCAAGCCCGACAGGATAGGGGCATGGAGTTGGCCCTTACGACAGTCGTAGCCCGACCAGTGGTTCAGCAGCCGAGGACACCGGGGATAGAGCAGTTCCACAAGATGAGCCCCAGAGACTTCTCGGAGACAGAGGGGATTCTATATGCTAACGAGTAGATCGAGCATATAGAGGAGATCTTCCGCCTGGCCCGGATACCGGCAGATCTCCAGATAGAGGCAGCAGCTAGCCGGATGCGAGATCTTGCTCGCACCTGGTATCAGTCAGACCCCAGGGTGGGGGTAGCTGGACAGACCTGGAAGGAGTTCAAGGGCTTCTTCAAGAAGAAGTTCTTTTCAGATTCAGTGCTCCGAGCCTTGGAGTCGCAGTTCGAGAGCTTAGTTCAGGGGAGCCTGTCAGTAGAGGAGTACCCTGGAGAGTTCAGCCGCCTCGGCAGATTCATAAAGGGCTTGAGCGAGACGGCGAAGGCCCAGAGGTTCAGGAAGGGTCTGGTCAAGGAAGTCAAGTCCTTGACCAAGGGCAACAGGGATGCCACTTTTGAGGAGATTTTGACGAAAGCCTTATTGGCTGAGGATGATCTTGAGCTTAGGCTCTAGAGGGGGCGAGACCCAGTTGGGGGCAGCAGCAGCGGAGGCTAGGCCAAGAGGCCTCACTTTCAGTACCAGCAGCCGAGGCAGCTCCAGCCGCAGCCGATCCAGCAGAGGCCAGTTCACCAGCAGCAGTTTCAGCATCAGGCATCCAGGCGGCAGACAGTCAGTTGCACATTTTATAAGAAGCCAGGGCATGGATGGCATGAGTACAGGAAGAGGCTCGGGAAGTGCCTTCTTTGCGGAGCAGCAGATCACCAGCTGAGGGATTGTACTAGGTCTGGGGGACGAGTAGCTCAGGGAGGAGGAGCCAAGGCTCCAGCAGGACAGCAGAGGGGACCAGCCCTGCCGACACAGCAGCAGAGATTTGTTCAGCATCAGCAGTAGGCCAGGGGAGGCCAGCAGGGGCGAGCTTTCGCCATGGCGGTCGAGGATGCAGAGGCGATAGGAGAGCTGATCGCAGGTTCGATTCTTCTCGACACCAGTCCAGCTTTTACATTATTCGATTTTGGTGCTTCGTATAGTTTTATATCAGTATTATTTATGATTAGACATGGTATTATAGCTGAATCGTTGCCTAGGACTTACATGATGACGACCGGGGGTGGCATTATCCTCGTGAGTCATGTTTGTAAAGGTCGGAGTATTGTTCTGGAAGGCCGTGAGTTGGAGGTGAGCCTGCTCGTAATGCCATTACCGAACTACAATATAGTACTCAGTATGGATTGGTTGAGAAGGCACCATGCCAGCATTGATTGCAGAGGAGGTAGAGTTCTCTTCAGAGTGTTGGGGGAGCCAGAGTTCGAGTACTCCAGATGTCAGGCGGATCAGAGCAGCGAGGTTTTCTGCGGAGTCTCGGTTGAGGAGCAGACGATTCCACACCCCTGGATAGCAGAGTATATGGATATTTTTCCAGAGGAGTTGCCTGGATTTACACCAGACATAGACATTGAGTTCTCGATAGACTTGGTTCTAGGAGCAGAACCCATCTCTCAGCACGTCTATCGAGTAAACAACAGTGAGTTGGTAGAGCTGAAGAAGCAGGTGGATGAGCTGCAGGACAAGGGCTTCATCCGTTCGAGTTCGTCGCCATGGGGTGTACCAGTATTATTTGTACCAAAGAAGGATGGGTCAGTACGGATGTGTATTGACTACATGGCACTCAACAACCTCACGATCAAGAACAGATACCCACTGTCGCGGATCGATGATCTTTTTGACCAGTTGAGCGGAGCTCGGGTATTTTCCAAGATTGATCTGAGGTCAGGATATCACCAGGTGAAGGTGAAGAGGGAGGATATTCCCAAAACCGCTTTCAGGACGCGGTATGGGCAGTTTGAGTTTTTGGTTATGCCGTTTGGGCTAACCAATCCACCAGCAGTATTTATGAACCTAATGAACAAGGTGTTCCAACAGTACCTGGATCAGTTTGTGGTGGTGTTCATTGACGACATCTTGGTGTATTCCAAGACTGAGAAGGAGCACGAGGAGCATCTGAGGATAGTGCTGGAGACTCTCAGGAAGGAGCAGCTTTATGGAAAGCTCTCCAAGTGTGAGTTCTTCTTGGATTGGTTGACTTTTTGGGGCATGTGGTGACTGGGGATGGGATCTCAGTTGACCCCAAAAAGATCGTAGCAGTTGAGGCATGGACAGCACCGACTTAAGTGGCAGAGATCAGGAGCTTGCTGGGGCTGGCAGGATATTATAGAAGATTTGTGCGGGATTTCTCCCTGGTTGCAGAGCCGTTGACTCGGTTGACCCGGAAGGATGCTGAGTATGTTTGGTCAGAGGAGTGTCAGGCAGCTTTTAATGAGTTAAAGAAGCGGCTTATGACAGCTCCGATTTTGACATTGCCTTCAGGATCAGGAGGATTCACTATTTATAGTGACGCTTCAGGGAAGGGGCTGGATTGTGTCTTACAGCAGCATGGGAAGGTGATTGCCTATGCTTCCAGGCAATTACGTCCCCATGAGAAGAACTACCCTATCCACTACCTGGAGCTGGCAACAGTGATTTTTGCTCTGAAGTTGTGGAAGCACTATCTGTATGGGGAACGGGTAGAGATTTTTACAGATCACAAGAGCTTAAAGTATGTGTTCACTCAGAAGGAGCTGAACATGAGGCAGCACAGATAGCTAGAGCTGATGAAAGACTTCGACATATCACTTCAGTATCACCCAGGGAAGGCCAACGTGGTTACCGATGCCTTGAGTATATATCCGACGGCCATGTGTTTGACCACTACAACAAATAGGGCCTATAATAGCAGTTTTTCTATAGCGTTCAAGTGTCCCCGCTATAAAATGTTATTAACAATAGCGTTCTTTCTGCATTGCTATAAAAATATATATCTATAGCGTTTCCTGAATGCTGTAGAATCTATAACATTCATATGTTTATATGTCAAAGCAGATCTCATGTTCGAATCATAGGAGAAGCAGCG
Source organism: Iris pallida (assembly GCA_029216955.1). Classification (NCBI taxonomy): domain Eukaryota; kingdom Viridiplantae; phylum Streptophyta; class Magnoliopsida; order Asparagales; family Iridaceae; genus Iris; species Iris pallida. Next base: position 3,214,681 of record JANAVB010029815.1, read on the forward strand.
TAGATTTTTATTTTAGACGATAAAAGAAGACGTGCCCAACATTTACAAATCCTATAGCCTAAATCCCCTAATATTCCTTCTTCCTGCTCTCTTTTTTGGTTCCCTCAAAAAATTTTAGCCCCACTAAAAAAAACCCTCTTTCTCTCCTCCTCATCTCCGCATACCCTATTTTCTTTTCGCAGACCCCCAAATTCCTTCTATTTCTTCAACCACTCCTCATCCTTCCAAAACCCTAACCCCCAAACACTAACCCTAGAAATCCCACACCTTTCGAAAGCCTTGATTAACCCTAACCCTAGACGCCTCACGATCAAGCAGAGGGGCAACATGCTGACTATGTAAGGTTCCCACCTTTTGACTATGCCTCCCCTCCGTAGGCCCCTTCGGTCATCGTTGCCTCGTCGAGAACCCCACTCACCCCTTCCTCTCTTCCCTCTCTGACTTCGACTTTATCCCGGACAAGCCCCATAAGGACATGCAACGGGTGCTCAAGGAAAAGTACTTCCGTCGCCCCGACATATCGGCCGCGATGTAGAAGTTTCTAGAATAGAAGGGAAAGGGGGAGGGGTGGGTGTCGGGACATCCTTACGTTCTTTGCGGGCACAACATGGTTCTGGGTGGTCATGTTCTGGCATGTGGTCAAGAACCTGCAGAAGATCTGCAATAGGGTGTTCCTGAACCAGGCATGGGACAGGGTCACCATGTTCACAGCCGCGCCTTCCAATATGGTCGCTTCCAATATGATCGTGAAGATCACGTTCCATAATGTAAGGTATGAATGGTTTGATATATTTGGTACGTTGTTGTTGTTGTTAGAGTTGTAAAGTACAATGGGATTTTATTGGTTAATGTTACTTAAAACATGAAGATTGCAGGACAAATTGATAGAGCTAGTGGAAAGGTTGTTGGAATTTCTGTTACTTTGTATGGAGATCTCAAGAATCAGTTCATGGAGATCGATGATGGTTTTGATACCATATACAGGGTATGTCATTATAATCATACACATGAAGTTCAATTTTACTATGTAACCGAGTATATATGAATTAGGTGCTGCCATCTCATTTTCGTGCATGTGTTTAGCTGAATTTTAAAAAAAAAAAAGGTGAATCATGGATAATGGTAATGCCATTTTGGACTGCCAATATGCCTCATTCATTAGAAAGCATGTGCTTTGGATGCAAGTTGAAGATTTCTTTTTTTGTTTCAGCTAGGATACTCATATTTTCAGTTTAATATCAAGCATGCCTAATTATACTGATAAGTTTTGTTTCATTGATTCCCGTAGGTGGAAATACGAAAGGGAAGTAAGGTAAAATATGAACTGAATCTTTGATTACAGGTCCCGAATACTCTTTTTCTAAACTTAAAGCATTTTTACTAGCTATTATAGATACTCTTGCATTTCCTTTTGGCTTCTTAGATTTGTTTTCTTTTGAGCCTATTTTGTTTATACATTGTTTCTTGCAATATTCAATTATGAACGATATCCAACAAGTTATAAGGAATGCACAACTTGAGGAGAACTAGAAGCAGGATTTATCATATGCCCTGCATATGCATTTCAAAGACTCATTTTATGGAAAGCCATACTCCTGTCGACTAACTTTTACGTCTCCATTTTGGGGTCCAAAGACTCTAAACCTATATTTACCTTTGTTTCACATCCGCTACTACTTAAATATTATATTAGACACATGATGGGTCCTAATTATCTCTGAAATATATCCTATTTTTGAGATAACGTTATTAATGCATTACATGTCAGTAAACAGTTTTTGGTCTACAAGTAGTTAGAAATGAGAATGATCTAGAGACCTTAAATGTCAAACTGAAGTATCGTATTATGAATACATTCTAGAAGTACTACTCTGGGCAAGCTGTAGCTCCTTATCCTACGATATTCATTGGTGGAAATCATGAAGTATCCAATTACTCGTGGGAGCGGTGAGTGAATTTTTTTTAAAGCCAATAATATACTTGTGGGATCTACGAGTGAAATTATTGTTTCCTGTGTGAGGTGGTTGCTTCTAAGACCATTGTTTTATTTATACATATAAGAAAGTATTACATTTCTGAATTGTTTCTATTACACTTGTTCATTGTTTTATGTCTAAAAATGTGCATCTTTGAGCTTCATAGTACTGCCTTCTTCATGTCTGTCGTCTTTATAATATCACCCAAGTTTCTTAAAACATAGACCTGATTATGGCATGTTGTCGACATAGTCTTAACTCTTGTTGTTTCCTGATTAGAATGATTGTACGGACGTACAATCTTGGAAACTGTGTCAACTTCGGAGATTGATTTGTTAAGGTATCCCAATTATCACTTGCTTCTAAATATGTAAATGCTTTTCAAGTCTTTGGAAGTTATGTTTATGGTACACGATATATACCAGATGTGCACTATGGCCTTTATTCTTGTATAGAATGATGGATAATAATAGGAAAAAGTAAAAAATCACAAACTATAAATATGAAGCCTTTTCTTGAAGACATTTTATTATTGACAATCGATACATAAATTCTGGCAATGATCCCTCAAGTTGTGTACAACTAGCTAAGCATGTCAAATGTAATCAAGGATCACAAGAAGAAACAAGTGTCTCTGGGAGGTATAGACTTCCTTTCAACAAACATGTCCATAAGAGCAATAGAAATGCCATCTCCAAGTCAAAACTTGGAGGTCTGTTGCATAACCTTTTGTCGCCATTTTTATATATCAAAAATACTAATTAGTAAGAAGAATAAGTAAAATACAAAAATGCTTCATGAATCACGAGCCCCGTAGTCAACAATTCATTCTCAATGACAGGTTGGCCACACAACCTCTTATTTTGTGTGCACTGCATTTGGCATGTATGTTGTTGAGAAAAAGACAACTAACTAAAGAAAGCAAGTAAGCAAAGTATTGCTCATAACATATATAACACGACTGACCCAAAAAGAAGACATGCAAATAAACTGGGAATTCAATTTTTTGTTAACATACATATCATGCACTTTTGAGCTTTTTGAGCTAGAGCTGGAAACTTGCCATTCTGGTCTGCATTTAGGTAGGGAAGAACAGTACTATGATATTTGCACCTTTAGTATCTACAGCTTGACACAATCAGATTACTTCAATAATGATTGATACTCTCAGGATTTGACTGCAACAGTGAGGGTTGTGGACTGATACTCAAGTATTAACCAACTCGAGCCATAACCCTCCTCTTACTGGAGCCCTTACCTGGACTGGATATATTTATTTGAAGGGATTGAACCTATAGTCAGTGAAAGGAATGAACTTCTAAATGCAGGGCAGAACACCAAAAATAAGGGAACTGGACATTAACAGAACATGGAATAAGGTTGGTGATTAATTAGTAGCCTAAGTGTTTGTGGTTTGTTCACCTTCTCCTCCTATTTGTTCTACGTGTCATGACCGTCGCTTTGTTTAGGAAAAATGGACTCTATTGGTTAGGAAATTAGGAAACCAAACTATGATGACTCTATGCATGTAATTAATTAGATGGGATCACCATGCATGACATCATAAATAGCAATTTGGTTTACATATTTTATTTGGTGTGTTACATTTTAAGCTTCCCAGTTTTGAGTAAACCTAATTTTTTTTGTTTTTTATTAACATCAAGCTTTTGTGTAGGCGTTGATTACTGGACAACAGCTAGGTGGTTCATGGCTATATGTACATCGAATCGTTTATCGTTATTCTTGATTAAGTTCTACTGTGTGTGACTGATACTAGCTGATGAATTTGCTTAGTACTAGTCGATGAATTTGATGAGTTGTATCCTTTGCTTTTCACTATTTTTGCAGGTCACTTTTGACTGTAGTTAAGACATAAAAAGTAGGGTTATTTAGTAATAGGGTCATATTAGGGTTTTAGTTTCTGAAATGTTCTATGTTAGTGTTTGGAAAATGAAATCACTGTTCACATATGCTAGTGAATAGTAATTTTAAGACATAAATGCTAAAGTCGAACATTTTCCAGACTCAAATCCTAATTTTAACTATTATATGGGATCCTATTACTAAATATTCCTAAAAAGTATATATATCATTCTTTTCAGATTCTGAGCATGAAATTCTTAAGGAATTATCAATAACATAGTTAAGAATTAATGTAGTATAGATTAGATAATTGAGTATATTACGTTCTTGTTCTTGATCTTCGTGTCCACTTAAGTTTTTTCCTATCAAGCAACTGAAAGAAATGAGATTAGCTGAAAACTGAGATCATTTGCACGTATCTCCAACAAGCAGAATTAAATAGAGCTAGGCCTGTTAAACATTGATGAATGCTTATTCAACCAAGCTCAAGATGCATTATTGGCTAAAAAGACAAGGTTAGTCTTAGACCTTCTGTAGAATATTTTCTTGAGTTTCCAAGTTTTTTTTTTTTTTACAATTTTTGACATACTACTTTGCCCAGTTGCATCGGCATTTGTTTTGATTTGGTGACATGAGAAACTACATATATAAGGATGACATTAAATGGACTCGGGTCATTTTACTTTGGTTCATGGTTTAATTTATCCATGACAACCACCCTTATTAGTATTTTGTCAGTGTAAATTTTACATGATTGAGAGCTAATAACAGATGAAATTTCACATAGTTGTTTCAGTAAAAGAAAATTCGTCCTCGGTATTTAGAAATCTGTTGATTTACAAGTTTCTGGTTTTGCTTGCTCCCCAGATAGAAGCTGAAAAATATTGCATCCTTATAGAAGCATTAGGCTTGTACTATAATTTGCTAGATCGTATATAAATTGCTACTGTCAAGTCCATATCTTAGTTTTCTCCCTGATATATATATTTGTGGTGTATGAGTGACCAAATGATTCTAATAACAGCTTTCCACATATTGTCTATATTGATCTTTTTGTATATAGAAGCTCAAAGATAAAGTTGATCTTTGATGGCTCAGAAAGGCATGGCCTTTCTATGAGCACGTCAGAGTTAGACATCTTTATATTTTTCGGTCCAAAATAGTAATTAATCATTACCAAAGAGCCAAATGACTAAGCACAATAGCAAATGTAATATTTTTTTATAAACAAAAGTAACAAGATCTTACATAAACTCATGTTACAACTGAAACATAGCCAGCACACAACTCTCAACATGCGTACATAACGGAAACAAAGAAATCACTGTGCTAATAATGTAATTATATTGTCAACATGTATATAAATAAAAAGGGGATTGATACATCTCAGAGTCGGGGATTTAACTTTGCAAGACAAGGGCAGATCAATTGACTTCAAAGGACTGAACCTTGAAAAAGTAGGACTGATACTCACAAAGTATCAGTGGACAAAGCAATTATAAGTGGGGACTGAAACATAGCATACATCTAACTCAGTTATATTTCTTTGATGTCTGCCTACATACAACAATTTTATATTAATTTAATATCTGCCTAATACAGACTTATATTATCTGGCAGTCCTTCAGTTATATTTCGAATGTTTTATATAAAGTCTTTGTTTTTATCTAATAATATGCATGTGAGTGTACGTAGGAGAAATCTACAAAGTTCAAGCAAATGAAAGAGAAACAAACTATGCCTTACCTTGGAAGTCGAAAAGGATTCGCTCGCATTGCGGATGAAATATTGGTACGTGTAACACAATTATTTGTTTCAAATTTTTATTTCTCCACTTGTCAATTGCAAGTAAATTTTATCTTATACAACACATAAAAAAGGGTCCATGTCCTAAAGACAAAGCAAGGCTTCGTGCTTGGGTTCGAGCGTATACTAATGAAGAAGGTGTAGCTAAACACCCAAAGGACAATGAACTCATCGTATGTATAACCCAATCATGTTCATATGGCTAATTTACTGTGTTCTTGCATTGACAATGAACTCATCGTATTGTTATTTAAAAAAAAAGGCCAAAGAGATCCTATTGTGTTCATATGGCTCGTCTTCCAAGACGGATGCATGAATCCATGCCCACTTCTATAAGATGCAGGCAAATTGTAGAAGATTAGAAACACTTGATGGATGCCAACAGTGAACACACACTATAGTTAAATAGTACTTAGAATTTATCAAAATTTTGTTGGGTGCTGATGAGAAGGCACAAATGTTGCCGAAGAAATGAACTGGGGTGAGCTAGGTTAGGCATATGAAATTTTTCTTTGTTCTTTTTCTCCGGTCCTCACAAAGAGACGGAAGGAAAACATTATTAAAAATGTTTAAAATAACTTTAAATGACAAAATAGGCAGTAGACCATCACTCCATGACCTTTGGTATGCTCAATCTACCATGTAATCTACCATGTAATCTTCCTCTAGTATAATAAGAACAACCACTTTAGTTGTCACTCTTAGTTCATTTCATGGTGTCAAATATTTCTATCTTATTTTTTATATAATAATGTGTTTTTTTCTAAATTTTGTGTAGGTTGGTGTATAAATTTTTGATGGTTGTGGATATATAGCTAGAAAGAAAGAAGGCGATCGAGCTGTTTTTTGGCCTACAGATATTTGTAAATGGAATGGTTTATTTTGGACTACAGATATTTTGTAAATGGAATGGTTTATTTTGGCATACTACTACTTTTTTACATCATGAATGTTTTAATGACAACTACTTTTTGTACATCTTGAATGTTTTAGTGAAACATTTCATATTTTGGCAAACCTTTCCTATATCTTGATTGATCGAAATGGAAGTTGCAATTGAAATTGTTTGTGATTTAGCATGAATTTCTATGGTTATTTATATGTGATACAAAACAGGTTATGAAATATGAAATTCTGTAGCAGATATGAAATATAAAATTCTATAGCAGATTTATAGCACTCAAAACGTCTAAATGGCCGCTATCACGATAGCATATGACGAACGCTATAATAAATCAAATGATCTATAGCGTTCATGAACTATCATTCATCAAATGCTATAAATCATCCACAACATTCACAAACGCTATAAATAATCTACAGCACTCACAGCATTCCCAAACGCTATAAATAATCCACAGCACTCACGAACGCTATAAACCATCTACAGCATTCTAGAATGCTATAAAGAATTCATAGCATTCACAAACGCTATAAATCATCAACAGCATACACGAACGCTATAATTCGTCTACAGCATTCAAGAACGCTATAATGTTATAGCGTTCACATGTCTGGACATACTATAGCGTGGGCAATTATAGCAGACAGAATATGCTATAGAAGTCTTTCTATAGCGTTCTGCGCATGCTATTGTAGGCCATATTTGTTTTAGTGATGGACCGTCACTTGTTTGCTGACTTGGAGAGCCTTGGGATTGAGGTGATCGTGCCTGGAGTGCAGATACAGATGTGGGGCATGCAGATACAGTCGAACTTGGTAGAGAGGATCAAGTCAACACAGTTTGAGGACGTTGCTCTGCGGTGTCTCCGAGAGCAGGTTCGAGCAGGATTAGTGGAGGGCGAGTTTTCTCTTGCAGAGGATGGTGCCTTGCGGCACGGTTCCAGGTTATGTGTGCCCAGCGGAGATCTCAGGAAGCAGGTTTTGCAGGAGGCCCACAGATCTCAGTACTCTATACACCCTGGTGCCAACAAGATGTACCGAGATTTGAGGGAGCATGTTTGGTGGTACGGGATGAAGCGGGAGGTAGCTCGCTTCGTAGCTAGGTGCTTGGTCTGTCAGCAGGTCAAGGCAGAGAGGCAGAGGCTCGGTGGATTGTTGCAGCCATTGCCCATTCCCGAGTGGAAGTGGGAGCATATCACTATGGATTTCGTATCTGGATTGTCGCATACACCAGGAGGGAAAGACGTAATTTGGCTCATCGTTGACAGGTTGACCAAATCCACCCACTTCTTGCCATTCAAGGTGGGTACGTCAACAGAGAGGCTTGCGGAGATGTATATGCGGCAGATAGTCAGGATTCATAGGGTTCCGGTCAGCATCATCTTCGATCGGGATAGTCGCTTTACTTCCCATTTCTGGAGGAGTCTACAGACCAGCTTGGGCACTCAGCTCAAGTTTAGTACCGCATACTACCCCAGACGGACGGACAGTCAGAGAGGACTATTCAGACGCTTGAGTATATGTTGCGGACGTACGTCCTAGACTTTGGAGGTTCCTGGGAGGATCATCTACATTTGGTGGAGTTTGCTTACAACAACAGTTTTTAGGCCAGCATTGAGATGTCACCTTTCGAGGCTCTGTACGGGCGTAGGTGTCGTACACCCTTATCTTGAGATGATATTGGTGAGCGAGCTTTACTGGGACCAGGGATGGTTGTTGACACAGCCGAGAAGGTGAAGCTCATCAGGGACAGACTTCGCGTAGCATCGAACAGACATCTGTACTTGGCCGATAGCCATCGGAGGCCGTTGGACTTTGAGGTACAGATTAGAGTAGGATTAGATTTAGGATTTGTGTTTGTGATTTTGATCATGTTTGTTTATCATAATTAAATTGAGACCTTACTTGTGATTAGGGTGGAGACCAGGTTTTCTTGAGGATATCTCTGACTTGTGGTACGATACATTTTGGTGGAGGTGGGAAGCGTAGCCCGTACTTCATCGGCCCTTTCGTTATCAGCGGGAGAGTCGGCGACGTGGCATACAGGCTAGACTTGCCACCTGCACTAGTGGGGGTCCACAACGTATTCTATGTATCACAGTTGAGACGGTACGTGGCTGACTCTAGCCATGTGCTCGATCATTCGGAGATGGAGGTTGGGCCTTCTCTCAGCTATCCAGAGCAGCCAGTGGAGATTCTGGATCGACGGAAGAAGGTACTGAGGAACCAGGTGATACCTTTGGTTCGCATCACATGGAGGCATCATTCTCCAGGGGAGTCTACCTGGAAGCGGGAGGATGAGATGCGCGAGCGATACCCTTATCTTTTTGGACCTTGAGGTATACTTTCTATCCTTTTCATCAGTTGCGTTTCGCCTTTCAATTTTGAGGACAAAATTCTTTTAAGGAGGGTAAATTTGTCACTACCACATTTCCAGTTTGAGGGTATTTTTGTCATTTTTGAGGTTATTTGAATTTATTATAATTTATTTGAATTTATGAAAATTTTTAGGATTTATTTTGGAATTATTTGAATGATGGTTGACTAGGTAGACTTCACTAGCATCGACTTTGGTAGACTAACCTAGAAGCTAACCCTAGTTGTGTTTGGACTTGGCTAGGTCATGTAATCCTAGTTAGACTAGAGTTAACCCGTGGTTAGTCATTAGACTCAAGTTAACCATAGAATAGATAAGACATAAGTCATGACTTATGGTTTTGGGATCAATAGAAAATCACATAGCCTTAACTTATGAAACAAAGCCCAAAGCCCATTAGCTATTGCCAAACCCTAACCCTAACTTAGTTGGCCGGCCACTAGCCTAGGGATTCCCCCTATTTATACTCTCCTCCATTTAGGGCTAGCCTCTTTTAGAAAAGATCAAGTTTAAAGAAGAGGTATTTTCCCAACTTTATTAATTCATAGAAAATCTATTTTAATTCCTTTTTCTTTCAAACCAATTGCATTAGATTCTAATCCACCTATATTTGTTGTTTGTGTTGGGAAATCTCAGTGGGACAATTTGGAAGGATTGGCTAGCAAGGAGAAACCCCCCTAATTGAGAGTTTTCTTGAATTTGGACACCAATAGGTAAAACCATCTAAATACCATTAAATTTCAGTTTTCTTTGCATATTTGGAAAGCCCTAGGTCTACCCTAACTGTAGGCATAGCTAAACCTAGGTTTCGTGTCCATTTTGTGTCCTAAACGGACACGTATCAGTGATGGTGCGTAGGTGTTCGACAAAATGCCACAGTGGGCATTTCGATCGAGTTTTGGAACTGTGTTTGAATAGGAAGCTGTGTTTTGATTTGGCTTACATGTTTTTGGTCGACTGAGGTTTTTCTTGTGTCGTGTTGTGTCGCTTTGGACACGTGCACACGCGGGTGCAACACACGCGCGCGAGCAGTGTGCTTCCCCTGCTGCTCGAGCCGTTTGCAGGCAGCACACGCCACGTGGACACGTGCCACTTGGCACAGAGGTGGGGGCAACCACTGATAGGCCCCCCCTCGAGTCTTACGACACCTCGTATCGTATTGGACACGAAATCTGCCGTGCATCGGATTTGCACTGACTGTGCACTTGCTGTCAGTGAGCTCTGATACGGCTCTTTAACTTCGGACACGACACACCAGGACACGATGCAGGTTGTTGGACACATAGCTGGATCCTAGGCGAACCTAGGGTTGTGAGCATGAAGCTTGGTTTGGCCTGTGTCGAGTGCACGACATGCGTGCACACACGCACGAGACTGCACTGCTGTGCAGTGTCCAGTTTGTGCTCGATTTGAGTTTTATTCATTTTGGACATGTTGTGTCATTGTGGTGGGACATGAACAGCATGTTGGACACGAGCATATTATTATCTATCATTACCAACCTTTAGTTTTGTATTTTAGTTTGTTTTTGATACTCAAATCACAATTACCCCTAAAATTCTGATACCATATATTATTTCAGTATTTCCAGATTTCAAAATCGAATTTGAATTGATTATGTAGCCCATTTGATTGTTGTTAATCACTGTTTAAGTCCCTAATATAGTACTCCTATATGAAATCTACTTGTGTGTGAATTTTGGGATATTTTGGTTTTGAATTGGATTCAAATTGGGATTCGAAAATCATGGGACTGAACATAAACTGAAATTGGTTTCCTTCCCTGTTACTGTACACTCTTTACACCCCACCTGAGAACACTCTCAGCACACACACATTGTATCTCATGTATGCACACACATTGCACTCTCACACACACAGCATTCACACACAATTCAAATTCCAGTTTCCCCTCACGCACATTAGTTCCTCTCACATTCCTTCACTCACTTGTATTCACACACACACATATGTCTAGATCACACACACTTGCACCCTCACTTGCCATGTACACTGTGACACCTATACACCATATACCACCCATTGACACACACCTAGCCTAGTTTCACACACCCTTCACTGTTCTCAAAACAGTTGACACACACACTCACTTGTTACACACTCTCACTCATATATTTCATGCACACACACACATAGCCCTCTTTATATATATATATATATATATATATATATATATATATATATATATATATATACTAATGCCATGTTATATATAGCTAAGGTATAGTGGTGCATGCCTATATATATATATATATATATATATATATATATATATATATATATAAAAAAAAAAAAATATATATATATATATATATATATAGCTTCTTTTATGTATTGTTCTTGAATGCCTAGTAAAGATAACTTGAATATTGGTCAAGTGTGACTTATGAATATGTGTGTTGGCTTGATTTAGGCTTGGATAGCCTTAAAGTGGTGTGTACTAGCTAGTGTAGGCTTGTGTGACCTAGTATAGACTAATATAGACTTGTTAGGACTTAGAATGATTGTTAAACCTAGTTTAAAATAACCTAGACTTATTTTGACCAGGAATAACTTGTTTGACCTAATTTAGACTTGTTAGACCTAGTTTGACCATAGTTGACCTAGTTTGACCTCTAGGGTTGACCAGAGTTGACCAAGAGTTGACTTTGGCCTAGATTGACCTAGATTCATTTAGAATGTATTGAATTGCATCTTGTTATCATTTTAGACTTATTGTGACTTCTGTTGTTCTTATTAGGAGCCAGATACCTCTCCTCGGACAGTACATTTCATCCGGATACTCAGATAGCAGACGAGTACATTCTCTGATCATTTCATAACTTGTTAGAATTATATTCCTGCTTTAGATTACTTTACTTGATGCTGTCACGACATTATCACGGATTAGTACTATATGGATCTCTTCATGCGATGTTATCCCCCCTCGGAAGCATCGGGTACATTGTGTCATATGCGTTTCACTTTCATCATGTACTTCTGTGCTTTCACCATACATGTACACTCTTGTGAATCATGTACTCTCATGTTCACGGAGCCCTCATGTATACTATCATGTGCACCCTTTCATGGGCCTTCATGTGATGTCATGTATAATAACATAACCTGCTTAGATCCTTGTGTATTGATTGGGGAAAACGGGGGAGTGCTAATAGTCATGTGAACAATTCTATAGTAGTGTAGATCATGTGAAACTCCTTAGTGTAGATCATGTACTAATATGTTCTGTTCACATGTGCTATCATGTACTCTACATTACTAGCTACTATTAGTTCTTTATATAGTAGCTATTTACATACAGTTCTTTTCTTTTACATCATGTACTTCCTTTCAGTTTCATGTATCTTACTCTACTGCATGTTTATATTTTCTAACCTGTTATGATCTGTTGAGATGTATTGTGCTCGCTCCTGTCCTGACTGGACCTGTTGAAAATATTACAGAGGACGAGGAGGAGGCCTGTGTGGATACCTTCTACGGGGCAGCCCTAGACGACACTTGTGAGCTGGACCCCCAGGAGGACCCAGCTCTAGCTGATGACTTTACCCCTACTGCCTAGACTAGCTTAGTTAGGCTTTATCTTACTTATGTTGTCTTGAGACTAGTTTTAGTTAGACTTTATTTCTGTCTTTGAGATCAGGGTTGTATATATTCTTTCATACTCTGCAGTTGAGACCTTGTATTTCTGGATGTTTGCTGAGATGTTATCTTAGACTCTTCTGATCATCTGTATTTCTTTGAGTTCTATATCATATCATGCTTCTTCTTCCATAGTTGTGATTGAATTTACATTCTGCTATGTCACCCCCATTCGGGGAGTATAAACTGCTTAGAATTATATTGTTAGATGTGTCACGACCCGCACCCGCTGTAAGGGCACGTGTACGTAACAACGCCCAGCCCACACCATAAAAACGGTGTGGAACGCTGTAGGTTTACTACTCTAACAACAATTTATATAATATCAAAAATTTGTCGAGAATATGGTCAACTCCGAACGGAGGACAAGCAATGATAATATATGAGTACTCATTCACAACTCTAAGATGATAAAATAAATACTGAAAGATAAAGACAACACGACAATAAAATATATAACCTGTCAAGTCCAAAGACAAAAAATATACAAGTCTAAGTCCAAAGTCTCTAATACAAGCCAAAATAATAACAGTCCTAAGAGTGACTGGAGATAAGGTCCAGTACAAAAACCAACTCTATCTACAGGATAGGCGGTATCTCGTCCTGCGGTACTGTACCCTGCAGATCTAGGGTATCTGTCTCTAAACCTACTACGTCCGGTGGGCCGTAGTAAGTGCAATAATAGTCCTCCTCTGCATCTGTAAACATTTTTAACATATCCGGTCAGGATGGAACGAGTACAATCAACTAACAACAGTTCACAAGATATGACAAAAGCTATAAGACTGTAAATAGAGAGTATACACAAGAAATCATGGAATGTACATGTGAGTATCATGGCATGGTAAGCTGTAAATCTTAGAGCTAGAACAAGGCAAGTAAAACTGATCATGGTATGTACAAGAATCAAGAATCATCTATCTAGGTGTGTGAGTACTAGCTACAATATGTGGTCGGCTTGGGAACTTGCACAATAGTAACAAGCCTGGCTAATCATACGTGGGGTGTATGATCAACACTCACAATCAATAGGTGCACAATGGGTGCACAATAGGCTTTGACCACATATCTACACTAATACTCCCCGCCCCCGACTGGTAGAGTGGACCCAAGCAAGACACGTTACGACACGGGATTCTACGAGAAGGGAGCAAGTCTCCTCGAGAATCGGTGTCCATATAATGTACAAGAACTACAAGGGGGCTTGCACAAGATATACCAAGATAACGAGGAATAACATCTCATGTCGGGATCCATGAATACCAATCCGTGTGACCAAT
>JANAVB010029815.1:3231045-3318545 GCA_029216955.1 Iris pallida
TAAAATTCAAACTAAATCAAACAAATCCCTAAAAATTATATAAAATCAAATAAAATTCCTAAAAATTATAAAACTTAGAAAATGACAAAAATACCCCTAATTCGAAAATTGGAGGTGACAAGATGTTGTGACCAAGGACAGCGTTCTACCGTCGACACTACGGCGTAGGCTGGACGTACCCACGTCTCGTGCCCTTACTCTAGGGTGCGGGTCGTGACATGGACCCTAAAAACATTCTGCTGCATCTTTCCTCAGCAGAAGATCAGAGGATCGCTCTGACACACGGTACCACCAAGGTGGACTCCAAAACCATGACCGTGGTCAGATGGTCTTAGACTCTCAACCCGAAAAAGGAATCGCCATTCGTGGTAGCCTGGGTCACACTCTCCAATCCACTGCCGATTTGCTTCATTCCACCGGCTCTCAAAAGAATCGTTAACTCGTTTGGCACCTTCGTGGCTATGGCGGAGGAAACCAGGAATCTAACCAAAGCTAATTACGCAAAAGTATGCGTGGAACTTGATATCTTCAAAGAGCTTCCCAAATTCATCCACATTGAGTTAGGAAACCAGATCCACATCCAACCTCTCATCTCCGACAACAATGTTCTCTACTGCAAGCACTGCCACACCAGAGGACACCTCACGGAGTTCTGCTTCAATGCTCATCCAGAGCTAAAACAAAAGAGACAACAGCCCAACAAGCATCGCCCATCGCAGAAGCAAAACGAGGTAACGCAACAGACCCAACTCAACATAATCTCTTATCTCAGATTCGGCAATAGCCCTGACAAAACCCAGGCGATTATCTCACCCCTCCCAAGCAAAGGACACCCCTCCCCCCCAAAATCCAATCCGCTACCTACCACAAATAGGTTCGAAGCTCTAAATTTCGAAGTGACCACTGACACAAGAGAGGCAACACTAATCCCACTAAACGAGGGCTCCACACAGGGGCAGCAAACCTTAGCCAAAGAAGCAGAGCAGATACCCGCATCTCCCAACAAATTACCTTAAAACACCGCTCACTCAACACCCAAAAAGGCACCCGGTCATCAAAGGTCACCATAGAAAAGCAACTTCCAGCGCAAGAGACCGATACCCCCTCACCCTCGAGCATCGCAGACCCCAGCAGTCCCATAGACTTAGAGGTCTCAGAAAGGAGACTTGCCAAGGAAGATCGACTCCTAGACCTCACCAACCCGATGTGCGCCCTAGCAGATAGTGAAGAATCCGAAGAAGATGTCACCTCTGATCAGCCAATTGGCATCGAGACCAGCCCCAGTGCCCCTCCGGGATCAAAGCCTGACCCCCCAGAAGCTAGCAATAACGCTTCCAACAAAGCTCACAAAAAGAAAAAAAAGACCAACCAAGAACAACAATCGGGCAGGACCACACGGTCGGCCGTGAAGCTCAACAACCCCGATTCCCTCCTTGCCCCCAATGCTTAACATCCTTTCATGGAACGTGAAAGGTATATCGAATAAACCGACGCTGAACAGAATCATCAGCCTCAAGAAAACCCACAAAATTGATATTTTAGTTGTCATCGAACCAAAAATCCCTCAGAAAAGAATAAAGGGTATCCAGCTCACGCTTGGATTCCACAACGCAGTTGTTGGATGCCACGACATCTGGATTTTCTTTGCTTCTGGTATCAAGTTTGGCATGGTCCATGACTCGAGTCAGGTTCTCTCCCTATGGGTGGAGCACTTGGAGCTCCGGTCTCGAGCTCTTCTCTCCGTAGCACATGGCAATTGCGACCTCATCGAGCGCAGGATCCTATGGGATAACATTCTCACCAACCACCTCCCCTTCAGCGATCTCCCGTGGTTATGCATTGGATACTTCAACACGATCTCTTGCAGCTCCGAGAAGTCTGGCGGCCGCCCACCTCCGCTTCCGGCCATGGAAGACTTCAACAACTTCATGTTCAATGCCCATCTCAACCCACTACCCTACTCAGGCAACTCCTTCACCTGGTGCAACAAGCAGGAAGGAGCCAGGAGGTAATACTTTCGGTTAGACCGAGCTCTTACCAATGACTTTTGGTCGGATTTGGGTCTCGCCTCCAACCTCTCCCACCTTAACTCCACAGAATCAGATCACTCCCCTCTATTGAGATGAGAAGTCAGTCCCAACACATCAAAAAACTATTCAGATTTTTAGACTTCTGGAAACACCACCCCCAATTCAAGTCGGTCGTGACCACGGCTTGGCACTCAGTCGATGATCTAGACCCATTGACCAGAGTTGCAGCCAGACTCAAAACTACCAGCAAGGCTCAATCGGCCTGGAGCCAGGCTGCCTATGGCAACATCTTCCAAGCGATTAGAACCGCAGAGGATGATGTGACCCGAAAGAAAACTAAAGTGGCTGCGGACAGCTCTCAGGAGGCGCGGGCTTCGCTCAATCTCGCCAGAGCCATTCTCAAATCTTGACTTAAGATCGAGATAGAATTCTGGAAACAAAAAGCCAGATTAGCTTGGGACTTTGAGGGTGACCGTAACTTTGGATTTTTCCACGCTTGTGTCAAAGGGCGTAGACAACAGCTTAACCTTCACCGCATCTTGGACGACAATGGCAATCAGCTCCTTGACCAAACGATCATCCAGGAGGAAGCTGCCCATTTCTATTCATCTCTTTTTTCCAAAGAGGTGATCTACAGAGATGAAGAGTTTCTCTCTGAGGTCCCCAACATCATCACCGACAGTGAGAACGATCGGCTTCTCGCCCCTCCCTCGGTTGAAGAAGTCAAATTTGCGGTGTGGGCGCTTGACGCCCATAGTGCTCCCGGACCAGACAATTTTTTGGAATTTTCTTCCGTACTTGCTGGGACATCATTGCTCCTGACCTGCTCGAAGCGACCGCTGCCTTCCTTCAAGGGACGAGATAACCGAAAGCTATATCCAGGGCGAACCTCATCCTCATTCCCAAAAAAGAGAATTCGGAGACATTTTGAGACTTTCGGCCCATAAGCTTATGCAACTTCACCAACAAAATCATCTCCAAGATCCTCGCTAGTAGAATGTCAGACCTCCTGCCCAAAATCATCTCAGAGGAACTGAGCGGCTTTGTCAGAGGTCGAAACATCATTGACAACATCCTTTTGGCCCAAGAGATGGTCACCTGCATGAAATTCCCAGCGAGAGGAGGCAACGTCGCCATCAAACTAGACATGGAGAAAGC
The DNA here is from genome assembly GCA_029216955.1 of Iris pallida. Classification (NCBI taxonomy): domain Eukaryota; kingdom Viridiplantae; phylum Streptophyta; class Magnoliopsida; order Asparagales; family Iridaceae; genus Iris; species Iris pallida. The sequence goes on from JANAVB010029815.1 coordinate 3,234,234, forward strand.
ATACGATCGAATGGACTGGCAATTCTTAATCTGGGTGCTCAGAGCTTTTGGCTTCGCCGAAGCCTGGATCGACATTATCTTCCGATCGGTCAGCAACTCCTGGTTCTCCATCGTTATCAATGTTCAAGCGGAAGGTTTCTTCCACTCGAGTCGCGGAGTTCACCAGGGAGACCCTTTATCTGCCACCATTTTTATCATCGCAGCTGAAGCCCTCAACATAAATCTCAAAAACATGATCAACAACCCTCAATTCTACTATTTCCATACCACCACAGGTTGTCCCATCATCACCCACCTCACCTACATCGACGATGTCCTCATTTTCTCCTCCGGAGACATCGGCTCCTTGGAGGTCGTTCACAAAACTCTTGATAGATACGCCAATTGCTCCGGCCAACGGGTCAATAACAACAAAATCGTCATCTATACCCACCACAAGACGGACAGGCACCACTCCGCTCGGATCTCTAACCTGACTTTCTTCGCCATCTCATACCCATCTTTCTGCTACTTAGGTTGCACGTTAGTCTACGGAAGATCCAACTGCAGCATCTACAAGTCCCTTGTTAACTCTATCAGGAAGAAGGTCGCGGGTTGGCACAACGCGACCATGTCCCCAAGTGAGAAGATGATCCTGATCAAGCATATCCTCTCCTCCATTCCTACCCACATCTTCGCTGCCTGCAGCCCCACCAAGAAGGTTCTCTCCAAGCTCGAATCCCTCTTCGCCAGATTCTTCTGGGGTCATTCGAACAGGGAGGACAAGCATCATTGGGCCAGCTGGGCCACCATGGCCAAATCCACTGAGGAGGGCGGACTATGTTTCATCAAGCTGGAGCATTTGGTGGATGCCCACTCCATGAAGCTCTGGTAGAAATTGCACTCGGAACTATCTCTCTGGACCAGGTTCATGCGGGCCAGATACTTCAGATTTACTCACCCCTCGGTGGCCTTAGTGAATAACAGGTCTTCGGCATGGTGGCGTCGCTTCTCTAGGGGTCGCGAACTTGCTGAACACCTTATCCGTTTGCAGCTCGGAGATGGACACTCCTCGGCAAGCCACGAACGTTGGCTGGACGACTCCACTCACATCGGCCACAATTCCCTCAGCTGGGAGATTTGCGACCTGTAGGATATCAATACGGGATGGATATGGAACAGAGTCAGAGACTGCCTAGGACAGGATGCGGTCGCTACTCTTGCAGCCGCAGACTTAAGAATCTCCAACGACCCAGACTCCTTAAGATGGACCCTCAATTCTACAGGCGCTTTCTCGCTGGAGTCGTCTAGAACGGTGGTCAGAGGGACTGGCACCACATCCCCCCTCATCGCCCCGTACTGGCACTCTTGCATCCCCAACAAATGGTCCATCCTCATCTGGAGAGCTCAGAGAAGAAAACTTCCCACCGACGACATCATCACCTCCCTCGGCTACAGCCTCACTTCGAGATGCCACTGTTGTTCCTCTCCTCACGCTGAGTCGGTGGACCTTGTCTTGCACTCCGATAAGCTGGCGGCGCAGTTGTCGACTACCCTTAACTCCAAGCTTCAGATCCTACACCATCCTGGAGGCTTCAACGATCTCCTTGCCTACTGGGGCCGCTCCCATGGTCGTCAGATCGTATCAACCGCCGGCATCTGGGTTCTCTGAAAAAATTGAAACAAGTTCAGGTTTGAGGGCCGTCAGCTCCTCCCTCACCAAATCTTTAGAGAGGTGCTCCGTCAGGCCATTCGCATCAGGCGACGATGGTCACACTCCGATGACAGCTTTTGGGAGGCCTTGTCCTAGCCTTTGCCCCCCCTCCCCCCCCCCCCCCCCCCCCCCCCCCCCCCTCTCGGGCAGGTCCTTTCTCATTTTGTAATCCTTCCTTTTTGCTAGCGCGTGGCGCTTTTACCTGTATAGGCTTCGACATTTTGTGCCTGATACATCAATAAAGTTCACTTTTCCAATATATATATATATATAAACAATATATATATATATATATATATATATATATATATATATATATATATATATATATATATATATATATAAATAAAAAAAATAAAATATATATATATATATATATATATATATATATATATATATATATATATATATATATATATAGTTCTTATACAAAAAAATATATATATATATATATATATATATATATATATATATATATATATATATATATATATATAGTTCTTATACAATTTGATATAATGGCGCACTTATCAAAGTTGATTTTCACTTAATGGTGTTGTTCTTTTGACTAATTTTTTTTACTAGCTAGGAGCATCTTTTTAATTTTTGTCGAGACCCAAAAACTTTTGTCATGAATACCAACAAAAAACGTTAGAACCGGCCCTACACGGATCCATCGCTTATCGACTAGATGTGTCGTCCATTTGCATCACTAGTTTGCAGTTATTTTTTTGTAGCTAGTGATCCTTTTTAGTAGCTTGTGATCTACAAGCAAAACAAGAACAACAACTCTGCATGGCCGGTGGTGGGATAGCAAGCATCCAAAATCATGGATAAGGTTAACAAATGCAGGTCAAAGGAAGACAACGGTGCGTGGATTGGACTTTTATGTTGGAAAGAATCCAATTCCTTCGCAAAATGAACACCAGGAATTAATTCCAAAACCCACTGAGAGCCCTGTCCTTGCTTTTGTTGGAGAGGGTGGGTTCCCAACCTATACGGAGAATACTCCGGAGAACGACGGACACTATCCGTGTGTCGGAGAAGCTCGGGGAGTGCATGGATCCTATTTTGGAACATATATGGTAAAAAAATATATGATTGAATTTTCATATTTACTTTGATCATATATTTATGATTGGACCCTTCATACAGTAGCTTTCCATATAATTGGGCTTCCAATTATGGCAAGCCAATTATGATTGGATTTTCATTAAATATATGATTGATGCATATTGAAAATTTTCATATATCTTGGCCTTCCATCTATAGATTACCAAGGGCTTATAAAAGGGTGATGCATGCTAGTTGTAAACTCATCTCAAAACAAGAGTTCTTTACAATCTTTGAGAAAGAGAGAGGATTAAGGACTATTGTGAAGGAGAGATTGCTTCGAATAATTTTTCGGCCTCTCTTGTTCTTCGGAGTCCGCAATCAAATTTTTTCTTCTTTCAAGTGAGTTGTGGTGATCCGTGTTGGATCGGGAGGAGCTTGTAGAGGGTGTATTCTCATTATTCCATTAGTGGAGGTTCTTCAAGGTTGGACTCCGATCGTCTCGTAGTTTTTTTTTCCGCAAGGATTTTCTACATCAAAAATTTTTGTGTCTGCGATTGTGTTTGGTGTTTCTGGTTTGTGTGCTTTTGCTCGGTTCTCTTGCAGGACTTTCTGGTTTGGAAAAACGATTTTCGCGCTTCGTTCCTAACAGAGTGGTATCAGAGCCAGGTTCAAAGAAGTGTCAGGAGTTGACAGTCAAACCAGGAAGGAGAGATGGACGCGAAGCCGGTGCGCATGGTGAACCTGAACGGTACCAACTACCATTATTGGAGGAGCAAGATGAAGGATTTGCTGTTCGTCAAGAAGCTGCATCTTCCAGTATTTTCATCCGAGTAGTCCAGTGACAAATCCGATGTGGACTGGAACTTCGAGCATATACAGGTGTGTTGGTACATGCGGCAGTTCGTTGACAAAAACGTGTACAACCACGTTGCCAAAATTGAGCATGCAAAGACGTTGTGGGAGAAGCTTGAATCTTTGTATGCAAAAAAGACTGGGATAAACAAACTGTTCCTGATCCGGATGATGATGGGTCTGCGATACAAAGATGGTGCATCCATTACAGATCACATGAGTGAGTTCCAGGGCGTGGTGGACCAGCTATCCCCGATGAGAGTCAAGTTCGACGACGAGGTTCAAGGACTTTGGTTGCTATGTACATTGCCAGACTCGTGGGAGACCGTACGAGTATCTATGATCGCTTCTGCTCCGGAAGGCGTGGTCAGTCTGGAGTTTGCCAAGAGTGGGGTAATGAATGAAGAGATGCGGAGACGTTCTCGGGACACGTCATCCACATCCTATTACTCAGAGACACTAGTTTCAGAGAACCACGAAAGGGGCAAAAGCATGGGGTCCAGGTGGTAGCAGAGACAAGAGCAGAGGAAAGTCCAAGGGTGGGTACGAGGACTCGGAGTTTTACCATTGTGGTAAGAAGGGCCACATCAAGCGGATCTATTTCGCTTGAAAACAAGAGAAGAAGGGCGACAAGGGGAAGCAAGATGAGAACACTACAACGGCGGCCTCAATATATGGAGGTTATCATAAACCTCACCTGTATGACAATTCTTGGCTGGTGGACTCAGAAGCTTCAGCGTACGTATCTCATAACAGGGCACTATTTGCCACTTATACGACAGGCAACTGTGGAGTGTTGAAGATGGACTATGAAGATGTGTCAAAGGCGGTTGCCATTGGAGATGTACATTTGAGGACGAAGATAGGTGCAGTTCTTGTTCTCAAAGATGTTCGTAATGTCCTTGATATCCGTTTTAACCTGGTGTTGGTTGAAAGGTTGGATGATGAAGAATTCTTCAGTCTCTTCGGGAATAGTCAGTGGAAGCTTTCCAGAGGTTCGATGGTGATTTCCAGAGGAAGCAAGAAGTCCGGTCTCTACTATATAAATGGAAGCGCACAGGGGGCACAGGAGGTGAACGCAGTCAGTGATACGTCTACCGAGTTGTGGCACAGGCGGCTCGACCATATCAACGAGAAGGAGATGAGCTACTTGGTGAACATGAAGGTGATTCTATGGCTCAAGTCTATAAAATTGGAGAAATGCACGCACTGCTTAGCTGAAAAGCAAAATAGGGTGTCTTTCCATAGTCACCCAAGTTCAACGAAGCCGGCGTTGCTCGAGTTGATTCACTCGGATGTCTGCGGTCCTATAAAGGTAAAATCTATTGGTGGTGCTTCTTACTTTATAACTTTTATTGATGACTGTTCTATGAAGGTTTGGGTTTATGCCTTAATGACCAAGGATTAGGTGCTGCCCACTTTCAAAGCATTTTAGGCCTCTATTTAAAGAGAGACGGGCAAAAAGTTATTGTGTGTTCGGTCCAACAACGGCGGCGAATACATTGGTCCCTTTGATGCGTATTGCAAAAAGCAAGGGATAGACACCAGATGACTCCGCCCAAGATACCTCAGCTCAATGGTGTAGCGGAGCCTATGAACAGGACACTGATGGAGAGGGTGCGGTGTTTAATATCAGAAGCAAATTTGTCAGGCAGTTATTGGGGTAAGGCTCTTTTGACAGCTGCTTATATTATTAATTTATCTCCTAGTGCTCCTTTGCAGGGTGATGTGCCTGACAAAGTATGGTACGATAAAGAGCCGTCATACAATCACCTGCGAGTGTTTTGTTGTAAGGCCTTCGTGCATGTACCGAAGGACTAGAGGTCCAAACTTGAGCTGAAGACGAGGCGATGCGTCTTTGTCGGCTGCGGTCGGAATAATTTTGGCTATAGACTCTACAACCCAGTGGGAAGAAAGCTCTACAGAAGCAGGGACGTGGTATTCGTCGAGGATCAGACCATGACCAACACTCAGGATTTCAAGACGCCTTCTGAGGCTGAAGAATTGCCTGAGTTAGAGTCATTTCGCTTCGAGCAGTTTCTAGAGGACATCGCAGAGCATCCAGTTATGGGAGAGCTAGTGCATGGAGTTGCTCCCAACCTTGATCATCAGTCTGCTGATGGTGGTCAGGGTGTCCCTCAGGAGGATGAGCATGACGGAGAGGCAGTTCCTGAAGGAGAGGAGAGTGTTGGTATACAGCCAACACCAGTGGCTCTACTAAGAAGGAGGGACAGAGATCGTCGACCATCTACGAGATACTCACCAGGTGAGTATGTGCTACTGACTGACGGGAGAGAGCCCGAAAGCTTTGCAGAGGCTATGGAAGATGAACACAGGCAGGAGTGGATGCAGGCTATGCAGGAGGAGATGAGTTCTTTACACGCATATTCTACTTATGAGCTGGTGCAGTTGCCAAAGGACAAGAAGGCTTTGAATAATCGATGGATGTTTAGAGTGAAGCAGACGGATGATGCTACTCACCCTCGATACAAAGCGAGGCTGGCAGTTAAAGGCTACGATCAGCGGAAAGGCATGGATTATGACGAGATCTTTTCGCCGGTCGTCAAGCAGTCGTCTATTCGGGTAGTACTAGCATTGGCAGCCAGTTTCAACTTGGAAGTCGAGCAGACGGACATGAAGACTGCATTCCTCTACGGTGATCTTGGGGAGGAGTTATACATGGAGCAGCCAAAGGGATTCAATGAGAAGGGCAAGTCATATTTAGTCTGTCGGTTGAGGAAGAGCTTGTATAGTCTGAAGCAGGCTCCGAGGCAGTGGTACAGGAAGTTCGAGTCGTTTATGGGGGAGCATGGTTCTGCACGGACGATGTCGGACCATTGCATATTTGTGATGTACTTTGTCGAGGATGATTTTATTATTTTATTGCTCTATGTTGATGACATGCTATTAGTGGGTCGGAATGCCACTAGGATAGTGGAGTTAAACTGCCAACTGGGAATGGTCTTCTCTATGAAGGATTTGGGTGTAGCAAAGACTATTATTGGGATGGAGACCAGCTGAGAGAGAGAGTCCAAGCTGCTACACTTGTGCCAAAAGAAGTACATTCACCGGGTACTTCAGCGTTTCGGGATGGACGGGTCGAAGAAAGTGAGTTGCCCCCTTACAGCTCACTTTAAGTTCACTGAAGAGCAGTGTCCATCTACCGAGGATGAAAAAGAAGATATGGAGCGGGTTCCATATGCCTCAGCTGTGGGAAGCCTTGTGTATGCTATGGTGTGTACGAAGCCAGACATCGCTCATACAGTTGGCACAGTTAACAGGTACTTTTCAAATCCTGGAAGGGTACATTAGAGTGTGGTCAAGTGGATTCTACGATACCTTCAGGGCACTGCTGATTGGAGGCTTTTTTTTTGTGGTGACGAGCCGAAGCTGGTTGGGTATACTGACGTTGATATGGCTGGAGATGTAGACACGAGGCGATCGACTTTCGACTATGTGATGATGTTTGCTGGAGGAGCAGTATCGTGGCAGTTGCGGTTGCAGAAGTGTGTTGCCTTGTCGACGATAGAGGCAGAGTACATTACGGCGAAGGAGGCTTGCAAGGAGTTGCTGTGGATGAAAAAGCTGTTGCAGGAAATGGGGCTGAAGCAAGAGCAGTATACTTTGCTTTGTGACAGCCAGAGTGCCATTCACCTTGTAAAAAACCAGACATTTCATAATCGGTCCAAGCACATTGAGACTCGGTATAATGGGATACGAGATGTGGTTGAGAAGAAGGACGTGATGCTTGAGAAGTTCCATACTGATGACAATTGAGCGGACATGCTCACGAAGGTTCTACCAAGGGGAAAGTTTGAGTACTGTAGGCCGATCGTCGGGATGACGAGTTCCTCCACCTAGTTTTGAAGGAAGAGATTTGTTGGAGTGGATAGGATTCCTAACCTATGTGGAGAATATCCCGGAGAGCGACGTGTGCCATCCGTGTGTCGAAGAAGCTCGGGGAATGCATGAATCCTATTTTGGAACATATATGATAAGAAAATATATGATTGGATTTTCATATTTACTTTGATCATTTATTAGTGATTGGACCCTTCATATAGGAGCTTTCCATATAATTGGGCTTCCAATTATGGCAAGCCAATTATGAATTGATTTCCATTAAATATATGATTGATGTATATTGGAAGTTTCCATATATATTGGCCTTCCATGTATAGATTACCAAGGGCTTATAAAAGGGTGATGCATGCTAGTTGTAAAATTATCTCAAAATAAGAGTGCTTTAAAATCTTTGAGAGAGAGAGGATTAAGGACTATTGTGAAGGAGAGATTGCTTCGAATAATTTTTTGGCATCTTTTGTTCTTCAGAGTCCGCAATCAAAAAAAATTTTCTTTCAAGTGAGTTGTGGTGATCTGTGTTGGATCGGGAGGAGCTTGTAGAGGGTGTATTCTCTTTATTCTATTAGTGGAGGTTCTTCAGGGTTGGACTCCGATCGTCCCGTGGTTTTTTTCCTGCAAGGGTTTTCCACGTCAAATTTTTTTTATCTGCGATTGTGTTTGGCGTTTCTGGTTTGTGTGATTTTGCTCGGTACTCTCGCAGGACTTTCTGGTTTGTGGGAACGGTTTTCGCGCTTCGTTCCCAAGAGCTTTGGCATGCATACATGCAGCTAATAATTAACAACAATTTTGGAAGGATCCGTCTTATATTTTGTGTTGGGAACGAAGCACGAAAACCGTTCCCCCAAACCAGAAAGTCTTGCGAGAGAACCGAGCAAACGCACACAAATCAAAAACGCCAAAGACAATCGCATACAGAAAAAATTTTGATGTAGAAAACCATTGCGGAAAAAACCACGGGACGATCAGAGTCCAACCCTGAAGAACCTCCACTAATGGAATAAAAGAGAATACACCCTCTAGAAGCTCCTCCCGATCCAACATGGTTCACCGCAACTCACATGAAAGAAGAAATTTTTTGATTGCGGACTCCGAAGAACAAGATATGCCAAAAAATTATTCGAAGTAATCTCTCCTTCACAATAGTCCTTAATCCCATCTCTCTCTCTCTCAAAGATTGTAATGCACACTTGTATTGAGATGAGTTTACAACTAGCATGCATCACCCTTTTATAAGCCCTTTGTAATCTATACATGGAAGGCCAATATATATGAAAACTTCTAATATGCATCAATTATATATTTAATAGAAATCCAATAATAATTGGCTTGCCATAATTGGAAGCCCAATTATATGGAAAGCTACTATATGAAGGCACCAATCATAAATATATGATCAAAGTAAATATGGAAATCCAATTATATATTTTCTTACTATATATGTTTCAAAATAGGATCCATGCACTCCCCGAGCTTCTCCGACATATGGATGGCGCTCGTCGCTCTCCGGGATATTCTGCACATAGGTTGGGAACCCCACCCACTCCAACAAATCTTCCCCTTCATAACTAGGAGGAGGAACTCGTCATCTCGACGATCCGCCTGCAGTACTCAAACTTCTTCCTTGGTAGAACCTTCGTGAGCATGTCCGCTCCATTGTCATCAGTATGGACCTTCTCAAGCATCGCGTCCTTCTTCTCAACCACATCCCTTATCCAATGATACCGAGTCTCGATGTGCTTGGACCGGCTATGAAAGGTCTGATTCTTCACAAGGTGAATAGCACTTTGACTGTCACAAAATAAAGTATACTGCTCTTGCTTTAGCCCTATTTCCTGCAACAGCTTCTTCATCCACAACAACTCCTTACAAGCCTCCGTCGCCGAAATGTACTCTGTCTCTGACGTCGACAAGGCAACACACTTCTACAACCGCGACTGCCACGATACCGCTCCTCCAGCAAACATCATCACATAGTCCGAAGTCGATCGCCTCGTGTCAACATCTCCAGCCATATCAGCGTCGGTATATCCAACCAGCTTTGGCTCGTCAGCACCAAAAGAAAGTCTCCAATCAGCAGTGCCCTGAAGGTATCGTAGAATCAACTTGACCATACTCCAATGTACCCTTCCAGGATTTGAAAGGTACCTGCTAACTGTGCCAACTATATGAGCGATGTCTGGCCTCGTATACACCATAGCATACTTAAGGCTTTCCACAGCTGAGGCATATGGAACCCGCTCCATATCTTTTTTTTCATCCTCGGTAGATGGACACTGCTACTCAGTGAACTTAAAGTGAGCCACAAGGGGGCAACTCACTTTCTTCGACCCGTCCATCCCGAAATGCTGAAGTACCCGGTGAATGTACTTCTTTTGGGACAAGTGTAGCAGCTTGGACTCTCTCTCTCGGCTGATCTCCATCCCAAGAATAGTCTTGGCTGCACCCAAATCCTTCATAGAGAAGGCCACGCCCAGTTGGCGCTTTAACTCCGCTATCCTAGTGGCATTTCGACCCACTAATAGCATATCATCAACATAGAGCAATAAAATGATGAAATCATCATCGGTAAAGTACCTCACAAATACACAATGGTCCAACATCGTCCGTGCATAACTATGCTCTCCCATAAATGACTCGAACTTCCTGTACCACTGCCTCAGAGCCTGCTTCAGACCATACAAGTTTTTCCTCAACCGGCAGACCAAATGTGACTTGCCTTTCTCACAGAATCCCTTTGGCTGCTCCATGTATAACTTCTCCTCAAGATCATCGTGTAGGAATGCCGTCTTCACGTCCATCTGCTCGATCTCCAAGTCAAAACTGGCTGCCAATGCTAGCACCACCCCAATAGACGACTGCTTGACGACTGGCAAAAAGATCTCATCATAATCTACGCCTTTTCGATGACCGTAGCCTTTAACTACCAGTCTCGCTTTGTATCGAGGGCGAGTAGCATTATCCGTCTGCTTCACTCTAAACACCCATCGATTCTTCAAAGCCTTCTTGTCCTTTGGCAACTGCACCAGCTCATAAGTGGAATTGGCATGTGAGTAACTCATCTCCTCCTGCATAGCCTGCATCCACTCCTGCCTGTGTTCGTCTTCCATAGCCTCTGCGAAGCTTTCGGGCACTTCCCCGTCAGTCAGTAGCACATACTCACCCGTTGAGTATCTCGTAGATGGTCGACGATCTTTGTCGCTCTTTCTCAGTAGAGCCACTGGTGCTGGCTATATACCAACAGCCTCCTCCCCTTCAGGAACTACCTCTCCGGCATGCTCATCCTCCTGAGGGACACCCTGACCACCATCAGCAGGATAATGATCAAGGTTGGGAGGAACTCCATGCACTGGCTCCCCCATAACTGGATCCTCTGCAATGTCCTCTAGAAACTGCTCGAAGTGAAATGACTCTAACTCAGGCAATTCCTCAGCCTCAGAAGGCGTCTCAGAATCCTGTGTATTGGTCATGGTCTGATCCTCGACGAATACCACGTCCCTGCTTCTGTAGAGCTTTTTTCCTACTGTGTCGTAGAGTCTAAAGCCAAAATCATCCTGACCGTAGCCGACAAAGACGCATCACATCGTCTTCGGCTCAAGTTTGGACCTCTCGTCCTTTGGTACATGTACGAAGGCCTTACGACCAAATACTCGCAGGTGATTGTATAACGGTTCTTTGTCGTAGCATACTTTGTCAGGCACATCACCCTACAAAGGAGCATTAGGAGAGAAATTAATAACATAAGCAGCTGTGAGAAGAGCCTCACCCCAATAACTGTCTGACAAATTTGCTTCTGACAGCAAATACCGCACCCTCTCCATCAGTGTCATGTTCATGCGCTCCGCTATACCATGTAGCTGAGGTGTCTTGGGCTGGTGTCGTATTTCTTGCTCTCTGCAATACGTATCAAACGACGTCATTGTCGGACCGAATACACAATAACTTCTTGTCCGTCTCTCTTTCTACAGAGGCCTGAAACTCTTTAAAAGTAGGCAGCACATGATCCTTGGTCTTTAAGGCATAGACCAAAACCTTCCTGGAATAGTCATCAATAAAAGTTACAAAATAAGAAGTACTACTAATAGATTTTACCTTCATAGGACCGCAGACATCCGAGTGAATCAACTCGAGCAACGCCGGCTTCCTTGAACTTGGGTGACTTTGGAAAGACACCTTATTTTGCTTCCCAGCTAAGCAGTGCGTGCATTTCTCCAACTTTACAGACTTGAGCCCTGGAATCACCTTCTTGTTCACCAAGTAGCACATCCCCTTCTCGCTGATATAGCCGAGCCGCCTGTGTCACAACTCGGTAGACGCATCACTGACTGCGTTCACCTCCTGTGTCCCCTGTGCACTCCCCTCCATATAGTAGAGGCCGGACATCTTGCTTCCTCTGGCAATCACCATCGAACCTCTGGAAAGCTTTCACTAACTATTCCCGAAGAGACTGAAGAATCCCTCGTCATCCAACCTTCCAACCGACACCAGGTTGAAACGGATATCAGGGACATGATGAACATCTTTGAGAAAAAGAACTGCACCCGTCTTCGTCCTCAAATGCATATCTCCAATGGCAACCGCCTTCGACACATCTCCATTGTCCATCTTCAACACTACACAGTCGCCTGTCGTGTAAGTGGTAAATAGTGCCCTGTTATGAGATACGTGTGCTGAAGCCCTGAGTCCACTAGCCAAGAATTGTTATCGCAGGTGAGGTTTGTGATAACCTCATCACCTACGACGATTACACCGCCTCCATGTATCGAGGCCGCCGCTGTAGTGTTCTCATCTTGCTTCCCCTTGTCGCCCTTTTTCTCTCTCTTCCAAGCAAAAAAGTTCTGTTTTATGTGGCCCTTCTTATCGCAATGGTAACTCTCCGAGTCCTCGTACCGACCCTTGGACTTTCCTCTGCTCTTGTCTCGGCCACCACCTGGACCCCTGCTTTTGCCCCTTCCGTGGCTCTCTGAAACTAGTGCCTCTGAGTGATGGGATGTGGATGAAGTGCCCTGAGAACGTCTCTGCACCTCTTCATTCAGTACCCCGCTCTTGGCAAACTCCAGACTGACCACGTCTTCCGGAGTAGAAGCGATCATAGATACTCTTACGGTCTCCCACGAGTCTGGCAATGTATATAGCAACCAAAGTCCTTGAACCTCTTCGTCGAACTTGACTCCCATCGAGGATAGATGGTCCAACACGCCCTGGAACTCACTCAAGTGATCCGTAATTGATGCACCATTTTTGTACCGCAGACCCATCATCATCGGGATCAGAAACAATTTGTTTACCCCTGTCTTTTTCGCATACAAAGATTCCAGCTTTTTCCATAACGCCTTCGCATGCTCAATATTGGCAACGTGGTTGTACACGTTCTCGTCAACGAACTGCCGCATGTACCCACACACCTGTATATGCTCGAAGTTCCAGTCCTCATCGGATTTGTCACTGGGTTTCTCGGATGCAAATACTAGAAGATGCAGCTTCTTGACGAATAGCAAATCCTTCATCTTGCTCCTGCAATAATGGTAGTTGGTACCGTTCATGTTCACCATGCGCACCGGCTTCGCGTCCATCTCTGCTTCCTGGATTGACTGTCAACTCCTGACATTTCTTTGAACCCAAAGCTCTATACTACTCTGTTGGGAACGAAGCGCGGAAACCGTTCTCCCAAACCAGAAAGTCCTGCGAGAGAACCAAGCAAAAGAACACAAACCAAAAACGCCAAACACAATCGCATACACAAAGATTTTTGACGTGAAAAATTCTTGCGAAAAAAACCACGGGACGATCGGAGTCCAACCCTGAAGAACCTCCACTAATGGAATAAAGATAATACACCCACTACAAGCTCCTCACGATCCAACACGGATCACCACAACTCACTTGAAAGAAGAATTTTTTTGATTGCGGACTCCGAAGAACAAGAGATGCCGAAAAATTATTCGAAGCAATCTCTCCTTCATAATAGTCCTTAATCCTCTCTTTCTCAAAGATTGTAAAGCACTCTTGTTTTGAGATGAGTTTACAACTAGCATGCATCACCCTTTTATAAGCCCTTGGTAATCTATAGATGGAAGGCCAATATATATGAAAATTTTTAATATGCATCAATCATATATTTAATGGAAATCCAATCATAATTTGCTTGCCATAATTGGAAGCCCAATTATATGGAAAGCTACTGTATGAAGGGTCCAATCATAAATATATGATCAAAGTAAATATGGAAATCCAATCGTACATTTTCTTACCATATATGTTCCAAAATAGGATCCATGCACTCCCCGAACTTATTCGACATATGGATGGCGCTTGTCGCTCTCCGGAATATTCTCCACATAGGTTGGGAAGCCCACCCACTCCAACATTTTGCTCTCTCGAATGGCGAAAGGACAGTAAGAGCAACAAGTGTTTGTTTTTCATTTTTTTATAGGTAATATTTATTTTGGCTTAGCAAATATCAAAAAAGGATTCGAACATGTGCCTTTCACGCCGGAGCCCATTGCTACCACTAATTCACAACCCACGGACATCAGAGCGATAAGTTGGAGTGCGAAATCCATCCAAATTTCAGCTAGCTCGTTGCACATTGACTATATTTTTGAAGCATATCAGGAATAACGGCCGACAAAAATCCAATAACCAATCACTCAAACAAGACAAAGGATCGAGCTGGCTGGCTTTACACACCGCCCGCTAGCCTGATGCAAAGCACCTCAGGTGACAGTGTCGCCCGGGGTTGGACTATTCTAGTCGGAGTTCATTTGGTTGTCTCTTGCTTTCTGCTTCCTAATTTGAGAAAAAGATATTTTAAATTTCGACAAGTTGAAAGTTAAAAAAAAGAACAATAATTTTTGACAAACGCTAAAAATTTAATTGTTTCCGATTCCGAAGGTGACGTGGAGCTCGGATTCCGAGTTCTTCTTGAACTATTTGAGCTCTTTTTAGTAAAATTTTAAAATATGGACATGAAAGATTGACAGTTTAACTGACAGACTGTTTATGCTCTCTATTGGGGGTTCGTCCTAACCGGAGGCCGTCCAAGCTCAATATTTTGTCTGAGGTTGTCCTAACCGGAGGTCGTCTAAGCTCGATAGTTTGTCTGACTTATTCCAAGACCGGCCCTGTTCAGTAACGATCTTTATTAACTTAGGGTTATGCATGAACATTTGGCGACAAGTTGATGCAGGAGCGACAACCACCTAGCTGGTCGTTCAAAGTCAATAAACCTAATCATAGCCGCCAACAATAATGACCCAGTGGTATCTCGCACTGTGTTAGACATGGCAATCAAACGACTTGACTATTATGACATGAGTCTAGCTAGAACTAACGAAAATATCTACTACAATTAACCTACAGTACGTCGATACTTGACCGTCCGATCGACTACATATATCACCAAGCATTCCAGTGTGAGAGCGAGGATTGACGAACCTTTGCACAGTCGAACACAAGTAGTGCGCACAAAGAACAAAGGTCACAACACTCAACAACTGTCAGTATGAAGTTAGTAGCTTGCCTGTGGTGCATCTGCCTGGTTCAACAATATACGTCCACAACTCTCAAGATAAGAAGTGAATTGATTTATGGGTGAAGACAAGGTTAGAGTCAAAATTTTAGTTTATCTCGGACTAAACTTAAATGTCCTAAAAAAATTAAACACAAAAATGATTTCTTAGAGTGCCCTCATAATCCAAATTTGTTATTCAAATATCATTTTTCAACAAAATATACTTATCAAATGACATAGGATGAATTTCATAAGTAGACATGTTGCTAAAGACAATCTAAAAAAGTCAAAACCTCATCTTCGTATATGAGATGAGAAATGAAAAAAAAAAGGTCTTAGAATAAAAAAAGATGATGAATCTGTTCTCTTTGCTTCTGCCTTCAAAAAATCTCCTCTAACTTCTACCCAGAAAAAAAAATTTCAACCACAAATATAGGGCACTTACTAGCGAAATTGGAGTCTTCGATTTTTCTAACAAGCAAAAGCATCTATTATCGAATCTGTATCGAACACTTCCGTTATTTCTCTTTCGATGCAGACAATCATTGAATCGCTCAGGTATTCATCTTCCATCTTGTTGCGAAGAATATTTTTAATGTGTTTTATGTTAGCTGCTGCTAGCTCCTATGTGAGCAAAAGCTCAAGCCTATTAAACATTAGTCCCACATCGGAAAGTGGAATGCTCTCCACTATGTTTATATCACCTATTCTCCTTTTGCTTCATTAAAAGTTGTGTGTGGGAGCCCCCTGGACCACACGCGCGCGCCGCCGCCGCCGCCCGGCCCGGCTCGGTTCGGTTCGGTTCGGTTCGGTTCGGTTCGGCACGCGTAACGGGTGCGAGCACGTGCCCACATCTGCGGGCGCCGAATGCCGATCGGATTCGGGCTGAGACCCAAAAAATCATTTTTGCTCCTATTAATTTTTTCAGTTACTATTCATTAATTCTGCAACGTTTGGACACATGATTTCAGGTCCAGATTCATTGTATCACATTTTTTTTTAACATGTGTTGTAACGTTTGTAACGTTAATTTTAATAGGCTGATTTAATATCATATTAATTTCCAACCGTTGGCATCAGCCTATATATTGAGCTCCTTTCTTCTCCTTCAATTACACAGAAAACTATTCTTCTCGAAACTCTCTAAATTTCTTGTCTTCATCGTACGTCTGCTGCTGTTCCTTTGTTGCTCTGGGCGGAGCTAAGTCGGGGTCATTCTCTCGACGTCGTGTACGGCAACGAGATTCCGGTAGAGCGGAGATTTTACCACTAGGGGCGTTCGGATTCAGTCTGCACATAGACCCGAGCTAACTCTTAGGGCAGTGCTACGTGCACGACTTCCCCGGAGGCCGGTAACAGTTTCATTATTTTTTTTATTGCAGATTTAAACCGAAGTATTCTTGAAGAATTTCCAACAATCTAAGAGTTATATCGGTTTTACAAATTAATTATTTGTCTTCCTTAAGAAAAAGTTTTAATTATTTCTTATTGTTTACTGTTAGTAAAAAAAAAGATTTTGTTTGCTCTGTTAGTACAGAAAAGCACACAACTTGTTTACTGTTAGTAAAAAAAAAAAATTTTGTTTGCTCTGTTTACATTTCTTGTCTACAGCACACAACTTGCTTTGTAAAAGACAACAAATTGCTTTGTTATAAAACTGTTAGCAATTTTGTTGCTGTTAGCAATAATTTTTGTCAGTAATTTCTTAGCAATAATTTCTTACCAATAATTTATTGCTGTCAAAGTTTACACCATTTGCTCAACTTTTTCTTTGTTATTAGCTTCTGTTGAACTTTTACACCAATATTGCTGTCAACGTTTACACCATTGGCTTAACATTTTCTTTGTTAGCTTCTGTTGATCATTTACATCAATATTGTTGAAAACATATCAATTAATATTGTTTTTAAAAAAAACTTTAAAAGCTTCAATATTTGTTTCTCATTGAATATTCTATTAATATTTACATTGAATATTCTATTAATATTTGTCTCTCATTTAATATTATTTGCTACATAATTAATAATTGTTCATTGTCATTATTTGACATATCGATTATATCTCACATATCAATTAATATTCGTTAATTGTCATTATTTGTTAAATTGACATATTAGACAAATATAATTGTGTTAGTATTATTTTTGTCAATACTAGCTTTCATTTTACTCAATATTTTTAATTTAGGCCAAATCAAACAATTAATTAATTTAGTAAAAAAATTCTTTTAGTTTTAAGTTCAAAAGTTAAGATTTGTTTGGGAACAAGCCGAAAGGGCCCTTCTGTCAACAAGGCGAAATATCGTCTAAGCGACCGGTACTTAAGAGTTCCTAGTGAACCTCCGCTTGCTGGGATCCGGCCCCTACAGCTAACCCAACCTCATCAAAACTTGGAAAACTAAAAATTAAAAGGTTTATTACTAAAATTATTTTAATTGTTAATTTTAGCTTAAAACCATCTTATTGAGTAAATATAATTTTTTCAGACTTTAGGAACATGACTTCCAAGGAAGAGACTTTCTCTGCAAAGCCTGCAAAATTCAATGGCACCTACTTCAAGAGGTGGCAAAGCCAGATGAAATTTTGGCTTACCACCTTAGGTCTAATTTCTGCCATTGATGGGTCCACACCCATCTCAAATGATTCTGATGAGACTGAGTCTGACATAGGGGTTTCCAAGTCCTACTCTTCTACCAAGCCTAAGACCCCTAAGGAAATTGACTACCACTGCTTCCACAGAATCTTAAGCGCTATGTCGGAGTCACTCTACGACATATTTTTTGAGTATAAAAGCGCTAAAGAACTCTGGGATGCTTTGGAAGATGAGTATGGTTGTGATGATGCTGGAATTGATAGATTCAATTCTACCACATTCAACCAATATGTCATGGTAGATAACAAACCTATCAATGACCAAATCTATGAGTTCCAAGAACACCTTAGACAGATTCAAGCCAAGGGAACCGTCTTTTCTACTGAGCACAAAATAGGATGCTTGATAGATAAACTTCTCCCTTCCTGGTCTAAAGTGGCAAAAGACCTTCTACATCTACAAGGATCTATTACATATTCTCAAGCTCTACAGAAAATTAGAACAGAAGAGAAATATAGGTCCAAGACCAAAGCTAGGTCAAATGCCACAGCTAAGGTAAACCTTGTAGAAAGCCATAAAAAATCTAAGTCAAACAACCATCTCAAATCCAAGAAAACCTCCTTCAAAAAGAAGCAGAGTTTTCAACCTCCTCCCAAAAATCTTCATCACCAAAACCATCACCACCAAAACCCTCAATCCCAAAAACCTAGAAACTTTGGTCAGACTCAGGATCAAAGAAGATTTTGTTTTGTGTGCGGTAGAACCAACCATACAGCCATCAATTGCTTCCAAAGGAAGAAAGAACCTATCCGGAATTCTTTCAAGGGAAAAGGCAAGGCAGAGGCTAACATGATTCTGAATGGGTCTTCCAGCTCCTTTAGGTCTGTAAGCTTCCAACCTGTAGTAAACCTGTCTTTCCATTCTAATGATTGGTGGTTGGATTCTGGAGCTAATGTTCACGTTTCATTTGATCGCTCCTGTTTTTTAACCTATCAGGAATCAGGTGGAGGAGGCGTGACCCTAGGAGATGGCTCTACGGCACAAGTTGTGGGAAGAGGAAGAATAGATCTAAAGATGACATCAGAAAAAATTCTACCTCTCCATGATGTGCTTCATGTGCCGTCTGTCAGGAGAAATCTTGTTAGTGGATCTCTCCTTGTAGCCTCAGGATACAAAATTGTAATGGAGGCCAATAAAGTAGATTTCTCTAAGGATGATCTGTTTATTGGAAAAGGATTTGTGAAAGATGGACTTTTTGTTTTAAGTACTATGAATAAAAGTTCTAATCCTTCTTTTATTGCAAATGTTGAATCCTCTAATATTTGGCATGGTAGACTAGGTCATGTGAACTTAGGATCTATCAAAAGGATGATGAACTTAGATCTTATCCCTAAGACTCCTATAGACGATGAACACAAATGTGAGATATGTGTTCAAGCCAAACATACTAGATTACCTTTCAAATCTGTCTATAGAGATTCTGAACTCCTAGAACTTATCCATAGTGATGTTTGTGATTCTAATAGGGTCTTGACCCGAGGCGGTAGGAAATACTTTGTAACTTTTATAGATGACCATTCAAAGTATTGCTACACCTACCTCCTTAAGACCAAAGATGAAGTTCTAGACAGATTCAAGGTCTATAAATCTGAAGCTGAGAACCAGTTGGATAGGAATATTAAGATCCTCAGATCAGATCGTGGTGGAGAGTATACCTCAAATGAAATGACTAACTTCTGTGAAGAGCACGGAATTATTCATGAGGTAACTGCTCCTTATTCACCATAATCCAATGGAGTTGCTGAAAGGAAGAATCGCACTCTTTTAGATATGGTCAATGCCATGCTTCTCAGCTCAGGTGCCCCTGATAATCTTTGGGAAGAAGCCTTATTGTCAGCCTGTTATATTCTTAATAGGATACCCAGTAAGACTAATGATAAGACACCATATGAGTTATGGAAAGGTCGAACCCCTAGGATTAATTACCTCAAAGTTTGGGGATGCCTAGCTAAGGTAGGAATTCCTGAACCCAAAAAGAGGAAGATAGGACCTAAGACTGTAGATGCTGTATTCATAGGATATGTCCTAGATAGTAATGCCAATAGATTTCTTGTAACCCATTCTGAAGTAAATGAAATCTCTAAGAACACAATCATTGAAGCTAGAGAAGAAGTTTACTTTGAGAATATTTTTTCCTTCAAAGATAGAACCCCTTCATCTTCCTCTAACCCTTCTCTTACTCCGTCTACTAGTTCTCATGACCAAATGCCTAATTCTTAATCTGAACAAGTCATAGAACCTAGAAGGAGTAAAAGAGAAAGAATTGAAAAGAATTTAGGAGAAGGATTCTTCACATTTTTGATAGAAGGTGATCCCTCAACTTATGAAGAAGCCATATCCTCTCCTGATGTCCCTTTCTGGAAAGAAGCTATTAACAATGAGTATAACTCCATCATGGAGAACAATACTTGATTTTTAGCAGACCTTCCTTTAGGCAGCAAACCAATAGGTTGTAAGTAGATCTTTAAGAAGAAACTTAGAGCCGATGGTACCATAGAAAAATATAAGGCTAAATTAGTGGCCAAAGGATTTATCCAGAAGAAAGGATTAGATTATTTTGATACCTACTCTCCTATAGCTAGAATATCTTCTATTAGAACCCTTCTAGCTTTAGCATCTATTCATGATATGCTGATCCATCAAATGGATGTAAAGACAGCATTTCTAAATGGAGATTTAGAAGAAGAGATTTATATGGAGCAACCTGAAGGTTTTATTGCTAAAGGTCAAGAAAAGAAGGTTTGTAGATTAGTAAAATCTCTTTATAGCCTAAAACAAGCTCCCAAGCAATGGCACAACAAATTTGACAAAGTCATTATAGAATTTGGTTTTGTGCCAAATGAATATGACAAATATTTGTATTCTAAAAATACAAATGAAAGTTGTGTTATTTTATACTTGTATGTTGATGATATCCTTATTCTAGGATCTTCACTGGAACTGATAAATAACACTAAGAATTATTTATCTAACCAGTTTGATATGAAAGACTTAGGTGAGACAAATCTGATCCTGGGAATGCAAGTGTCAAAAAGGAAAGAGGGCTATACTCTATCCTTAGCACATTCAATTGAGAAAATGCTAAGGAAGTTTGAGTATTTTGACAAGAAACCTGCCCTTACCCCTTATGACAGTAATGTTGTTCTCAAGAAGAATGAAGGATCTCCTATAGAACAACATAGATATTCACAGATGATAGGGTCCCTTATGTACATAACAAATAGGACCAGACCTGATATTGCATTTGCTATTGGGAGACTAAGTAGATATACTAGTAACCCAAATCAGTCACACTGGACTGCATTAGACAGAGTATTTAGATATCTTAAGGGTACTCTAGATTATAAACTTTATTATACTAGAC
Source organism: Iris pallida (assembly GCA_029216955.1). NCBI lineage: Eukaryota > Viridiplantae > Streptophyta > Magnoliopsida > Asparagales > Iridaceae > Iris > Iris pallida. Next base: position 3,255,225 of record JANAVB010029815.1, read on the forward strand.
ATCCTGATATTATAGAAGGTTACTCCGATGCAAATTGGGTAACTGATTCACATGATGTGAAATCCACTACTGGATATATTTTTACCCTAGCAAGAGCTGCAATCTCCTGGGGATCATGTAAATAAACTATCATAGCCAGAAGTACAATGGACTCTGAAATGATAGCTTTGGATACTACATGTACAGAGGCCGAATGACTCAGAAATCTTGTTATGCATATACCTATTTTTGTTCATCCTGTTCTTGCAATTTCTATAAACTGTGATAATAAATCTGTTATAGAACTACTAAAGCATGATTCTGTGAATGCTAAGATGAACAGGCACCTGCAGCTGCGCTTCAAGTCGATAAAGAGCCTATTGGACAAATATGTGGTTCTTAACTATATAAAGTCAGAAAAGAACCTTGCAAACCACTTGACGAAGGGTCTATCTAGGACATTGATCCTAGAATCATCGAGGGGGATGGGGTTAAGTCCATAGTATAGTCACCAGCAGTGGCAACCCAACCGAGTCTGACAGGAGATCCCAAGAAGCCGGTTCAATGGGTAGAAACAAGCTGGACTAGGTGACTATTATGGAACACTGACCTGAGATTAAATTCTCTTTAAAATAAAAGCCCAGGAGGCTGTACATGTGTACATTCATACCCCATCCCTATGGTGACAGTGTTCCTTTTGTGATATGGATAGGTTGAGTTTAAACTCTTAATAAGTCCAAGCATAATATGCAGGGTTGATTCCTATCACCAACCCTTAAGGACTTACCTATATGAGAGGTCGTGAGGGCCGCGACTATAGGACAGGGCGATCCTAGACAACTCTCATGAATGTGTAAAAGTGCGCATGGCCAACCAAACGCGCCACCCGATAGACCCAAGTACCTCTAGCGTACTATGTGTGCTATTATCTGAGTTTGGTTCAAGAAGACTGATTCAAGGCGTAGTCCATCAAGCTCTTCTTCAGACAAAGAAAATAGTCACTACGTGGGATTCAAGGCTGTAATCCATCTCATTTATGCATAGTATACAACTGCCCAGAAACTCTCTTATCTTATTCTCCTTCTTTATATTATCTTGGAACTTGAGCTTTTGGGGGGAGGGGGATTGTTAGCTGCTGCTAGCTCCTATGTGAGCAAAAGCTCAAGCCTATTAAACATTAGTCCCACATCGGAAAGTGGAATGCTCTCCACTATGTTTATATCACCTATTCTCCTTTTGCTTCATTAAAAGTTGTGTGGGAGCCCCATGGACCACACGCGCGCGCCGCCGCCGCCGTCCGGCCCGGCCCGGCTCGGCTCGGTTCGGTTCGGCACGCGTAACGGGTGCGAGCACGTGCCCACATCTGCGGGCGCCGAATGCCGATCCGATTCCTTCTTCGGGTTCGGGCTGAGACCCAAAAAATTATTTTTGCTCCTATTAATTTTTTCAGTTACTATTCATTAATTCTGCAACATTTGGACACATGATTTCAGGTCCAGATTCATTGTATCACATTTTTTTTTAACATGTGTTGTAATGTTTGTAACGTTAATTTTAATAGGCTGATTTAATATCATATTAATTTCCAACCGTTGGCATCAGCCTATATATTGAGCTCCTTTCTTCTCCTTCAATTACACAGAAAACTATTCTTCTCGAAACTCTCTAAATTTCTTGTCTTCATCGTACGTCTGCTGCTGTTCCTTTGTTGCTCTGGGCGGAGCTAAGTCGGGGTCATTCTCTCGACGTCGTGTGCGGCAACGAGATTCCGGTGGAACGGAGATTTTACCACTAGGGACGTTCGGATTCAGTCTGCACATAGACCCGAGCTAACTCTTAGGGCAGTGCTACGTGCACGACTTCCCCGGAGGCCGGTAACAGTTTCATTATTTTTTTTTATTGCAGATTTAAACCGAAGTATTCTTGAAGAATTTCCAACATTTTATAGCTGAAAATACATGTTTAATAGTTGTTGTAGAAACATAAAAGTCATAACGAGACACATGATACAATCATACAAGCATGAGTTTTACAAATCCAAAAAAGTGTTCTGAAAGTGACAGCTCGGTTCGATGCACCTACGGGAGCGAGGGAGATGGAACAACTAGTGGGTCATCTTCAAGATGGCCTCCACGACAAAGTTAGCCTCCACACTATGACAACCCTCCGCAAGTGGTGAACTTGCCAAAAAAAGGCAGAAGAAAAAGTATAGCACACAACAAGAAGTGGACTACAGGAGCTCTACAAAAGGGAGGAACCACTCGCGGAAACAAAAACCAGTAACATGGGCGATACTAGAAAACAGAATTGCCCGGTTTCCACTGTGTAAAAATCTTTCCAGCACACGAGTTTTAAATTTCAACCACCTCTTTTCAAAGTTAAAGAGCAAGCCACTGTACTGTGGAGAACCGGCTCGCTACTCCAACATTTCCTAAGCGAGCTTACACACATAATAGCGGTGGATGGTGAATTCGGAAAAAAAGGAAGAGGGAGGATGGCGACCATGAATCCTTGTACTGAAACTGGAGGAAGACCCCGAGGCCATGACATTTTCCTTACGTGGTGTACAATATGAGAAAAGAAAAGATGTAGAACATTGTCATGTACATTGTCATGTACATACATGTATGTGAGTAAGTCCAACCTACATCATGGCATAGACGGCAGTACGTTATCTATACCCCAGCATATATATATATATATATATATATATATATATATATATATATATATATATATATATATATATATTCCTGTTTTGACTATATATATATATATATTGCTGTTTTGACTTGCTTTAGGAACTTTTAGTCCCATATTGAAAAAGCCACAATGGTATATATTACAATTTAATAGCTATGCTTGTGTTGTCATATGCACATGGGGTGATGTGGCCCACGTGCATTAATTTTTCTAGAGAGTTAGGTATAAGTCACGAGGAACAATCCATTGCTCTGTCACTCTCTTTGGGAATTTATAGGAGCTAAGCCCCGTAGGGGGTAGCGACTCAGACTTGGACTCGGACTCGGACTCGAACTCGGGCTAAAAGCGTAAAGTGGCATTTTGATGGTGCACTTTGCACTTAGCACGTCAGCATCGTCGCATGGCGCTCGCACCCTCCTTTATGTGCGAGTTGCATCCACGGTTGCTTGCTCGAGGTGCCATACGTCTTGGCGTCTATGAGTTAGGTGGTTATCCGTCAGCATCGTCACATGGCGCTCGTGCACTCCCACTACCAAAATAAGTCGTATTGGCGACGAATTTAGCGACGCAAGTCATATACATCGGTAATTTTTGTGAATTTAGCGACGTTATATAAAAACGTCGCTGAACGTCACTATCTGCGACGTTTACCGACCGTTAGCGCCACACATTATGCTTTGGAAAGCTGATGTTGTGGTCTAATCGCAGGACGTCGCTATTTTCTTTAAGTCAGCGATGTTTTACGACTCGAAATTAGTGACGTCTCCAGTTTTTTATTGAATAGCGACGTTTAGCGACGTCCTTTGTTGACGTCGCTAAAATGTTTCATATAGGGTTCCATCCGATCGATCTTCTTCTTTTCTTTCACCAAAAATTTCCAATCTCCTGCTCCCAAATTTCTCTCCCCCTTTCTCTCTCCTCTCCGGGGACCCCCTCCCTCCGGCGACCCCTCCCTCCGGCTACCCCCTCCCCGCGTTGACCCCCTTCCCTGCGGCGACCCCTTCCCTCTGACGTCCCCCCTCCACCGTTGATTCCCCTCATCGACGCCGACCCGACTCCGACGCCAACCCGACTCCACCGCTGCTCCAGCCCCGACGACTCCGACCCGACTCCGACCAAGGCAGGTAAACCCTAACCCTAACTCCCTCCTCCTGACGTGCTGACACAGACACGATATTTTAGTACATGCACTAGCCATGTTAAGCAACAATGAACAAGTCTAATCCTCGTATAACTTCTTCCTCCCTTGAATCAACCCTAACACCCACCTTTGCATTCAACTTTTACATCGAATTGGTGTGTCTGATGGTGCTACTGAAAAGGACAATCTTCTTGGTTCATTTGAAGATGTTTTTCATTTGCTAATATGAAGATGTTGAATTATTGGGTCTAATTCAACAGATGGCGATAAATTTCTGTTAGTATAATACTGTCTACACCAATATATATCAGTGGGTCTTTACATGAATGTGATGCGGAAGTACAAGTATTACAATTAGTTTGTGTGAAATGGTGATTCATACTTGTTATAGGCAGTGTACTTCATCTGCTCATGCTCATGTAAGTCGGGCTACACCAAAGTTGAGAAGTGAAAAATGAGTACTATGAATAATACGACGAGGTTCCGACAAATGTGCATAAAGTTTTATGGCTATGCAATATCGGTTCTTGGAAGTTTTATGGCTGTGCATAAAGTGAGTACTATGAAGGGCAAACACATGATATATGCACGACTATATAAATGCTATAAACATTGGTTCTCAATGAAAGAATGATTATACTGACCAATAGCAAGGATCCACTCCACTGGAGGTAATGGAAGCCCCTTTGGAACTAGGTTCTCATGATGCAAATCATGGGTATGCATTAGCATGCCAGATATTGGCGATTTATTAGTGAGCCTATTACATTTTCATCACATATTATGCAGATTCTAGAATGAAATAAAGCCATGATGCTTCAAAATGCTTTCATAGGTTTAAGAGTGTAGACTCCTTAAGTGAGATGTAGAACTTCTACTTAAGCAGAATATATTTAACTTTGGGTTTATGTTCATGCTACGAATAAATGATGTTGTTTCTTCTTTAATCCTAGGTTTTCTTTATAGATTGTCATAATAGGGATGAGTCTAGCTAGAATTGAAATGAGGGGCCAACCTACTAGGGGGCTTCGGAAGAAGGAAAAACTCTATTTAAATTTGCTACTTGCTAGATATGTCCTCTTTATCCGAAGCACAAAGCTCCTTCTCAATCAATATTGAATCTGTAATATGTTGGGAAAGATAAGTCAACCCTTACTGGTTGGCAATTTAATCAATAAGATGTAAAGAAGGTTTTGGCTCATATGCTAATTGTTGATGAGCTTTCTTTTCGGTTTGTTGAGGATGAGGATTTCAAACACATTGTTTCTATCTCCTCTCCCCAACCCAAACCATTCCTTCTCCTCTCCCCAACCCTCCCCCTCCCCCCATCAGCCTTTGAGTGATATGCCGCCGCGATCGCTGTACCGATGAAGGAGGAGGTCACCTAGTCGTCGAGGGGGAGGAGCTCATCGAGGGGGAAGGAGGCGGAAGAACAAAATTTTTGGGTGAAAAAATGAAATATTGTAGCGACGTCCTTATGTAGACATGGGTGATATGCTGCCGCGATAATCTCTGACCACCGCACGCAGAAACACGCAAAACAAAAGTTAGCAATGCAAAAAAAATATGACCGATAATCTCTGACCATTTAACGTAAAATGTCATGTGTACATATACTGCGGAAAGTGTAGACCGCATGAACTGACAAACGAGAATTTGGGGATTAAAGTTGTAACAAGTAAAGTTGTGTTTTGGACATGTTCTATTCTTGTTAAGCTCTTTGTGCACAAAGCAAGATATAATGAATACAGAACATCTCTCGAGTTTACGACTCTTGTATGCTCTATACTTGAGTTATGAACTTGATATTTGTTCTGTATTCTCTATTTATAGCTTGCTTTGTGAACAAAGAGCTTGCAAGAGTTCTTTTTCCAAAGCACAACTTGACTTGTTCCAGCTTTGAGACCCTGATTTTCGTTCGTCATCAGTTCATATCGGTCTTCACTTTCCCCAGTAACTTCCTCCAATTAACTCTATCCCTCGGTTGAGCTACTATTTCAAAGCTTTGACACTTGCATATCATTCACTACCTTGATGTATCTATCTTACAGAATTATGGAGCTGAATTACTATCTGCGAAATCGTTCGTAGATGTACAACCGTCATCCTGATGACATGTGCGGTGTGCGGGATGAATTCATAGAGGGTGTAAACCAGTTCCTGCAGTTTGCCAAGGCGTTCCCTCAGTACATGGACAGTACCAAAATTAAGTGTCCGTGTGTGAGATGTCGCAACTTGAAATATCATCCAAAAGTGGATGTCATGTATCATTTATACTCGAAGGGTTTCACGCCGAATTACTATCAGTGGAGCGATCACGGAGAACTTGTGTCTTTAGCATCGGAGTACGAGCCTTATGTGGATGTCCACAACAACGCTCCTTACGATGATGGGTTGGTAAACATGGTTTTTTATGCGGCCGGACCTATTTTCGATCCGGATGACCATGATGCACCTGAGGAGGCACCGAACCCCGATGCTGCACAGTTCATAGAGTTGCTGGAGAATGCAAGGACTCCATTATATCCTGGTTGTGAGGATCATTCTCCGTTGGAGGTGGTTACAAGATTGTTGAGCAACAAGTCCGATTTTAATATGTCGCAAGATTGCCACAACCGTCTTATGGGGTTGCTTATAGAAATATTGCCTGAGGGTGCGAAGTTGCCTAAAGACTTCTACCGATCTAAGATGATGGTTAGATCGCTCTGGATGGGATACGAAAAAATCGATGCCTGTCGCAACGGGTGCATGTTGTACTACAAAGACGACAAGGATGAAGACGTCTGCAGATTTTGTGGTGTCGATCGCTACAAGGCAAGTGGTAGAGGAAAGTCTGTCGGTGCCAGGAAGCCTACCTCTTCGATGCACTACTTTTCGTTGACGCCGCGGTTATATCGGTTGTTTATGGTGAAGGAAACTGCAGAAAACATGAGTTGGCATAAGCGAAAACATACCGAAGGAGTGTTGGATCACCCATCTGATGGAGAAGCATGGAAGCACTTTGATCGAGAGTATCCAGATTTTGCTTCTGATCCGCGTAATGTCAGATTGGGTCTCTGCTCCGACGGTTTTACCCCATTCGGACTTTCGGGATCCCAGTATTCGTGTTGGCCTGTGATCGTCACCCCGTACAATCTACCGCCTTGGATGTGCATGAAGACTCCGTATATGTTCCTCACCATTATTATCCCAGGTCCGAACAATCCAAAAAAGAACATCGATGTGTATTTACAGCCGTTGATTGATGAGTTGAATCAGCTGTGGGAAGTAGGTTCCAACACGTACGATGTATCTAGAAAACAATATTTCCAGATGCGGGCAGCACTTATGTAGACCATCAACGACTTTCCGGCCTATGGAATGTTATCTGGATGGAGCACGCATGGTCGTCTTTCATGTCCGTATTGCATAGACAGCACTAAGGCTTTCCATTTGAAACACGGAGGCAAACCGTGCTTCTTCGATTGTCATCGACAATTTCTGCAGAAGGATCAACCGTACCGGAGGAACATGAATGCTTTTCGTACTGGCGTTGTGGAGAAGGCTAATCCCCCGCCAAGGTGGCCTGGATACACGATATGGAAAGAGGTAAAAGATTTACCAAGAGCTATTGAGCAGCCTGCTACGGGCTACAAGTGTGACGGATTTGGTCGCACTCATAACTGGACGAAGAGGAGTATATTCTGGGATCTTCCATATTGGAGCACCAATCTGATTAGACGTAACCTTGATGTCATGCATATAGAGAAAAATGTGTTTGACAACATAATTAATACTGTAATGGACGTAAAGGGGAAGACGAAAGACAATCCAAAGGCTAGATTGGACTTGGAAGAAATATATAGACGTCCTGTATTACATTTGATAGAGGACGGGAATGGGAAGTTAAAGCAGCCTAAGGCAATTTTCTCACTGGAGAAGGAGGATAAGTTAGGCTTTGTAGGTGGATTCAAGGTCTAAAATTTCCAGATGCGTATGTTTCGAACTTGAGAAGATGCGTCGACCTCAAGGAGAACAAACTGACAGATATGAAGAGCCATGATTGTCACGTATTCATGGAGCGGTTAATTTTGATTGCATTTTGGGAATTCTTACCGCAGGCAGTTTGGGATCCATTGACGGAGCTTAGCATATTCTTCAGGGACCTTTGTTCTAAGAAATTGCTCGTTGATCGTCTAAAAAAGCAAGAGAAGGACATTGCGGTAACATTGTGCAAGCTAGAGAGGGTGTTCCCTCCTGGATTCTTCGACTCTATGGAGCATTTGTCGATTCATCTTTCCTACGAGGCACGTGTTGGTGGACCCGTCGAATATCGATGGATGTACCCGTTCGAGCGACATTTGAATCACCTAAAAAGAAAGGTAAAAAATAAGGCTCGGGTCGAGGGTTCTATTTGTGAAGCCTATATTCTCGATGAGATTACAAATTTCTGCTCCTCCTATTTCAAACCTCATGTTGCTACGAATAGAACGAGGGCTCCGAAAAACGACGAGGAATATCAAAAATTTAATGATGGAATACTGAAAGTATTCAATGCGTCCGGAAAGCCTTCGGGCAAAATGAAGAAGAGATATTTGAATGACGAAGAGCTAAGGGCTGCTCAGTTGTATGTATTACTCAATTACGACGAGGATAAAGAGGAGAAGCTAGAGGGGTAAGTAACTCAGGATGATGAGTTTACGTCATCTCAATGTAATAGTATAAGCTAATATTATTGTATTAATCGGCGGTTGCTTCGTTGTTTTCCAGCACATATAATGATGAGTTGAGGCTGGTTAGACCCTACCTAACAGACGAAGCATTAGAACAAGAAATGAGACGTCATTTTCCTTCTTGGTTGAGCGAATATGTAAGTAGCTCGGTAATTACTGGCCTCTTCTAATGCAACTGCGCAATAAATAACTTATTATCGCTTCTTTGATATTCAGGTCGATCGTCTAATTTCACCCGAGATTGAATTAATTAGAAATCTTGCTAATGGACCAATTACTTTTGTTAAAATATGGCCAAGTTACTGTGTCAATGGCTTTCGGTTCAAGTCGACAAATGCTCCGATCAGAGATAGCTTCCTGGATCTTGATTCTACGAAAAATAGTTGTTTGTGTATCAAGTCTTCGAACTACAAAGACGTCGATCCAGGAAATGGTTTCTTTGGCATCTTGCAAGAGACCGTGGAGTTGTCATATAATAATGGCAGAGAACCTGTAAAGATCGTGTTGTTCAAGTGTGAATGATTTGATCCGATTGAAAATCAAGGTTGGAAAATTGACATCAATGGTCTTTTGGATATAAACTACAAGCGTAGATATCAAGGCTACGAACCGTTTGTCCTAGCAATTCAGGCTCAGCTCGTGTACTTCACAGCTTATCCGAGACGGGGAGCAATGAAGTCTGACTGGTGGGCAGTATGCAAGACTAAACCTAGAGATACTTTTGATGTTGACGAAAAAGCTTACCAGGAGGACGAGCTACCTCTTGTAACCAATATTGTCGATGTGGACTCCACGAAAGTTACGCATTACACGACACATAATATAGAAGATGTAGAATTATCCGAAGAGGAAGACGAAGCCGACGAAGGCGAAGATGAAAGTGAAGATGAGGAGGAAGAGGAAGATGAGGTCGAGGAAGACGAACAAGATGATTATTCTGAAGATGATTGAGAGAGATATACTTATCTGAACTTAGATGTTTCTTCTAGAATATATTATCTGGACTTAGATGTTTATTGTAGAATGTATCATCATATGTTGTCTTGATTATTATCTTGTCTTTGTTGTACTTTCATATTTCTAGTCTCTATTAATTATTGTACTTTTATATTTCTAGTCTCTATTATTTATTGTACTTTCATATTTCTAGTCTCTATTATTTGTTGTATTATCATATGTTGTTATCAGGCATGGCAGGTCGTCGCAGAGCATTCCGATGGGGACGACGAGGTTATGATCCTCTGGTACTTCCGATAGGTACTGCTAGAGGACGGAGTTTTCCTTCGGTACCTCCTACTAGTACCGACTCTGGATCCTCGTCGTCGATTACTCCTCCATATCGGACAGTAGCAGGGCCTGCTGGGACGACGTCACGTGGTATCTCTCCTGGGACGAGTAGTTCCAGGCCTGTTGAGAGTGCTCGCCCGTCTAGCGTTCCTACTGCTGATACGACGATGGAGACGGATGAGCAGATGGCGGAGGCTGTGCCGACGGCCGAGGCGACGGCGCCGACGGCTGACCAGCATCATGCAGATGATGCGTGCGCACCTCCGGAGGAGAGGAGGACGGAGATCTGGGCCGACGGTACAAAGTAGGTATTTTGGTTTATAATTTTTTTTTTCTGTTTTTATCATAAATTAACTTTTTTTATGAATATAATATGTTTGTATAGATATCGTCCCCCAGAGGTACAGAGACGTCTAGGCCACATGTTGAGGCATAATTATGGTGGTGCTTGGATTAACTACTCTGATGCTCCAGACGATATGAAGGCCTTCTGGTTTGCGCTCTTCAAGGTTAAAATATATTTGCTTTTAACATGAATCATATAATTTTTACATATTATATATAACTGATAAATATTTGGTTTGCGCTCTTCTAGGATATGTTTTTCTATCCACCGCACTGGGCCGAGCTTATCGAGGGGATGTTTCCTGCCGTCGCTGCCAAGCTGATCCGCGACGCTATTAATGATCAGAAGGATCCCGATCGTGCCGAAAAGCCGATCCAAGGTTGGATCGCCCCTGATCAGTGGAATGCGATGAAGGCTCGATTCGACGAGCCAAGGTACAAGGAGAAGTCGGAGAAGGCCAAGGCGGCTAGGCAACATACCTCGAAGTGGTACGGTGGGTCGATTTCGATGACAGAACATTTTCGTCGTCTGGTATTTCTTTCTCTTTTAGAAATATTATTTTAATGCAAAACCGATAAATTATTACTAACATAATATATTTAATTACAGGTAAGGAAGGTCGGTAACGCCGACATGGTGACCGTTTTCCTGGCCACCCATCGTCGCGGCGGTGATCTTATTGACGAGAGGGCCGAGCAGACCTATGTAAGTATTACAATACGTTATCTTAATTTAATACTTCGTGTCAATTTTAATATAACTTAGTAAATATGATGCAAATAAATATTCATGTAGTTAGTATTAATAAGTAAATTAATTAGAAATTATAGAGTACTATCCATACTTTCTAGGCCGAGTATCAGAGACTGCAAAAACGGGCGGCTTCTAGTGCACCTGATGCAGGAGAGGCCGGTACTTCCTCGCAGCCCACTCAAGCTCCGTCGACAGACGAGCTGTGGATGATCGCCGCAGGTGGACTCCGTAGGGGTACGTACTACGGTACGGGATCCTATGGCGCCCTAGTTGCGACCCAGTCCTCTAGGGCATCTCCTGCTAGTGTGCATGGTCCACAGCCATCCCAGGAGTCTGCCCGAGTCCACCAGATGATGGAGTCTCTCCGTGACGACCGGCTACGACGGATCGAGGAGCAGTCTCAGCACCCTACGGACGATCCTGTACTGCTAGCACGATTGGATATGTTCGACCGCGGCATTATGGACCTCATAGAGACGACTGAGAGGACAGAGCGCACCGTTGGAGGGTTAGAGCGCACGGTGACGGAGCTGCAGACAGGACAGGTGACCATGGCCGAGAGGCTGAGATTGGCGCAGGATTCGATGGTCCAGAGCAGTGATAGAATGTTATCTATCATGGATTCATACCACCAGCGACTTACAATATTGGAGCGTGCTGGTCCTCCGGGTGCGCCTTCATCATCATCGACTCCGCCGTCTCCACCACCTTCTTCTTCGACACCGACTCTACCGACGTCACTGCATGCTCCATCAGTATCGATTTCACTTGAGGAGTATGAGTTGTTCTTATCCCTTCGTCGCGGCGGTGCCCCTCCTGCACCAGATCCCTAGTAGTCCTAGTTAGGACTGTTTGTTTGTGTTTGTTTCATACTATTCTATTTGTGACTTGGATATTTGTTGGTTGTGTAGACTTAGATGTTTGGATCCTATTTGTTGGATCCTATTATATTTGTTGGTTATGTGTAGACTTTGGTTATTTGGTTGTAGACTTTGTTATTTGGTGTATTTGGATGTTATTATTCATTTACGTTATTATTCGTTTCAATTGGATGTTAATGTGCTTCTGTGGTTTACGTTTACCGGTGTTGAGTGTTCCACCGAAGGGGTCGACAAACCCAGGGAGAAAAGAATATCTGTTATACTGTCTTTATGGTTATATTTTTAAACTGCAGGAAGAAAAGGACATTCTGTATTTTATTTTTTTATTTTATTTTTAGATTTACCGACGTCCACCGACGTACGTTTGCGTCGGTAAACGTCGGTAAATCTGCAAAATTTTCCAGTGTACCGACGTTTACCGACGTCCTTATACGTCGGAGAAAGTCGGTAAACGTCGGTGCACGTCGGTAATCATCCCAGGAATTACCGACATTTACTGACATTTTAAACGACGGTAAACGTCGATAAATTCCCAGGATTTTACCGACGTGTAGCGACTTTGAAAACGTCGCTAAACCACCGACGACACGACGGTAATCGACGGTAAATTTACCAATACGTAGCGACGGTAAATATGTCGCTAATCCACCGACGACACGACGGTAGACGTCGGTAATATACCGACGTATATATACGTCGGTAAACATCGGTACTTGCGATGTTTTGAAGATCAGCGACTTACATTTTCGCGACAAGCCCAAAACGTCGGTAATTTTGTCGCTAAATATTTTTAGCGACGAAAGTTGTCGTTTTAGCGACGTCTTTAGTCGTCGCTAAAACGACTTATTCTGGTAGTGTCCTTTATGCGCGAGTTGTATGCACGGTTGCTTGCTCGAGGTGCTATGCGTCCTGGCATCCATGAGTCAGGCGGCTATACGTCATGGCATCTGTGCGACTCGGCGTCTATGTGTCTCGATGTCTATCCATTAGGTGATATGAGTCCAGGAGCTATGCGCCTTGGGCTTTGTGTCCAGGCACTATGCATCAAAGACACTATGCTTTCGAGGGCAATGCGCCTAGTTGTGGGTGGCTACTTTCGGCGCTGTCAATTTTGTCAGCTGTAATTGCTTTCGTCGTACAGACTGACGTGACAGGTAGTACAGCAGGGCATAGGCACGCCACTGTGTTAAGACATAGTACTATGTGATCTGAATATTATGGGATATGGTTGGACATCACGTATGTGCGCATGAGCATGTCTATGCGTGCATATGTGCAGGACTACTCTATAAATAGAGCCCGACTCCTCTCATTTGAGGGAGATAAAAAAGCGAGAAAATTTGCTACACTACAGAGGGACTATGGGGCAGCTGAAGGCTTATGTGCCTACCCCTAGGCTTATGCGCCTCAGTGAGCTTCGGCTCGGATTGAGTTCCAAGTCTTTCTGATAGTGATCTAGAGCATTCTAGAAGTTCTTGTATGAACTTGCTGGTTCCTGGAAGTAGATCTTTTATGGGACAATTCTTGCTTTGAGCAACAGTGATCTATTCACCCCAGCAAGGAGATGGTTTTTTGCTTTTCTCTTGTTATTTTTGTTCTATATCATTGTAGCGTCTGCGAACGTAAAGAGAAGAACGGTTTTGGTTATTTCTTCTTCATCCTTCTATGATATGAACGTTCTATCTCAATTGCAAATGAGTATGCAAGAAAAAACAAGTTTTATTCTTTGTTTGCTTGTTATTTTGTTTCGCTGGATTGAAGAAGTTCGGGGTGCAAGTCTCATGCATAGAACCCTGGATATCATTCTCAGGTTTAAGCAGATTACAGACTGAAAAGTCTTGCATGATACTCTATTGTTCCTAACCTACACTACCAAAATACATCGCTTTAGCGACGGATATTTAGCGATGGATGTATTCCGTCGCTAATAAGGACGGACTACTGATGAAACAACGATGGTCTTCCGTCGAATTGCAGCCAATTATTTTTTTTAATTTTAAGTGTAAATCTCGGTCGAAAATCTGTCGCTATATCGTCGAAAATATAGCGATGGACAAATAACCCGTCGCTATGTCGTCGTCCAGTTGTCAATATTTTGCGAAAAAATGTTAGAAAATATTGGCACGAAATTTGGTGACCACATAGCGACGGATTATCAATCGACAGACTAGCGGGGGTATAGCGACGGCCTGGCGACGGATATATCCGTCACTAAATACTGTGTCCTAACATAAAACAAACCGACGGGGGGGGGGGGGGAATTTTTTATTCCCCCTAAAATATTCTCTCACATCTCTCTCTCTCTCGCGCATGCTCTCTCTATCTCTCTCACTCAGGTATGTCTCTCACTCCCCCCTCTCTCTCTCTCTCTCTTAGTGGTCGGGGGGTGCACCCTGCGGTAGGAATCGTGGCCGTAGGGGAGGGGTTTAGGGGAGCGGAAGTTGGGGGGCCGAAGATAGGGGGTCGACGGGTAGGGAGGTCACGGGGGGTGGGGGGTAGGGGAGCGGAGGGAGGGGGCCGGGGGGTGTTGGAGGTCGCGGCAGGGGGTTTAGGGTGTGGCGACGGGTGGGAAGATCGCGGGGCCGGGGGGTGTCACGACCCGCACCCAGTGTAGGGGCACGAGAAGTGGGTACGTCCAGCCTACGCCGTAGTGTCGGCGGTAGAACGCTGTCCTAGGTCACAACATCTAATACAGTATAAATATAACTGCACAAGATATACTCTCCGAACGAAGGACAATATAGAAGGTACATCTCAATCACAATCTAAGGTAGAAACAACACGATATGATAGATAAGAAATCTCAAATGAAATACAAGCAGAAAGGAAAATAAGTCTAAGTGTCTATACGACACAACAACATCCAAAACATAATACATCTAAAAGTCTCAAATGACGACAACAAAGTAAGATAAAGCCTAATTAAACTAGTCTAGGCAGTAGGAGTGATATCATCAGCTAGAGCTGGGTCCTCCTGAGAGTCCAGCTCGCAAGTGTCATCTAGGGCTGTTCCATAGTACGTAGGACAAAACTCCTCGGTGTCATTTGTAATAGTTTTAACAGGTCCAGTCAGGACAGGACCGAGCACAATGCATCTCACGCAGTTCATAACATGGAAGAAAATATAAAGCATGCAAATTAGTAAGATACATGAACTGTAAGAAGATGTGCATGAAAACAAGAAAGATATTTGTAAACTGGAAATATATACCTGATAAGTAAGAACTGTATGTGACTAGTGATTCAGAACACAAGATGGTTATGTAAACGACACGATGTTATATATGAGTAATTACAGAGTTTATGCACGAGTAAACTACAAGAATGATCACATAACCACTTCTACTCTCCCGTCCCCAATCAATACACAACGATCCAATCAAGTTATATTATTTTACACAAAGTTTAGTTTGTACACAAAGATAATGTGAGCACATGAGAGTACACGATTTCACACGATTTGTATACGAATAACACGAACACAAGGAGTACATGATGCCCATGATAAAGTACAAGAATACGAAATACCCGATGTATCCTATGAGGGGATAACATTGCATGAAAGATCCATATAGTACTAATCCATGATAACAAGTGTCAGCATCAAGTAAAGTAATCTAGAACATGAATATAAGTCCTAGCAAGTATGAAATGATCCGAGAATGTACTCATCTAAAATCTGAATGTCCGATGAGAATATACTGTCCGAAATGAGGTATCTGACTCCTATTAGAGCAACACAAGTCATGATGTATACAAAGGGATTATAATTTGAAGAGTACAATGCATCTATATGTTTTTTGGTCAATCTGGGCCAAAGTCAACTCTTTGTCAACTCTGGTCAACTCTAAAAGTCAAACTAGGTCAACCTTAGTCAAACTAGTTGGGGTTTGGTCAACCATGGTCAACTAGTCTAACTTAGTCCATTCTAGGTCTAAACAAGTCAAGCTAACTTATATCTAGGTTATACAATTCTAGGCCTAACCAAAACCAAAGCCTATGTATAACAAGTATCCTAGTATACCAAGGTTATCTAACATAGCCTAATCACATGCTAACCTATAGCACATAGCTAAAACATATCATCTCTGTACATTACCTACTTACATATGGATACTTGCATACATGTTTTATTACAATACCTTGCATTACCCACACATGCTTGTAATTCATCCATTCATAACATTACACTACTAAAATATGCTATATTAGTGACGTCGTTTAGCGACGGAATAAAATATCGTCGCTAAATATGTAATATAGCGACTCCCTTCTATTGACATCGCAAATCGTCGCTGAATAGCGACGTTCAGCGACAGTAGATAAATGACGTCGCGGAATAGCGACACGACGGTGACGCCGTTAACAGCAACGTAGTGCGACGAATGTGCCATCTGCGACTAGCTTAAAAGTGACCTTCATTTTTTGTCGCTAAAGTCGTCGCTAATTTCGATTAGCAACGTATAATGATGTCGCTAATTTGCCTTATTTTAGTAGTGTTACATGTATACATTCATATATTTCATTACATGCACATATTTTATATATTTCATTACATGCATTATACATTACATTATGTATACCTATTATGCATATACATTACCTACATGCATTATACATATTTATAATCCATACAATTAGGTATCATATATGTACCTATACATGTATTGCATTCATTCTTAGAAAGAGAGAAAATGGAAGGACTGAAACAGAGATTTTATAATACATGCATATCATTCTCATATAACTTAGCTTTTTATATGTTAATAGTTTACATAAATATAAAATCCTCAGTTTACATTTTCAGTTGAAACCTAATTTCATTCTCTACATTAAACTCAGTTTTCACAAACTAATTTAAGGTTAATCTATTGAGTTCTCAGGTTTCTACACTGCATTCATACATAGGTATCATACATGCATTCAATCTCAGATTTCAAACTAATTTCTCAGTTCTCAGGTTTCTAAACAATCTCACATTTATATTACCAAAACCTAAACTCAATTTACAGGTTAAACATAACAATTGAACATGGATTGATACAAAATGAACTCGATACTGAAAGAACATATACAAACCCAATCCCACATACAATCCTAGTTTAATTCATGTCATTTCAGTTTATAGTCTACATTAAAACTTTGTTTAAACATTCAAAAAACTCATGAAACAGTGTCAACTATTCACAGTATCAGAGTTTATGAAACCTGGCATTGCAAACCCAAAATTGATTTCGAAAACCTAATTAATCATCAAATTAAATGTGTACAGGCATTGTGGCATATGATATGTGTCAGTAGGGATTGTCTCGTGTCCACATTGTTGGACACGAGAGTCAAATTTCAAATAAAACATAGCATCAGCGAATATGAACTCAGTATCCTCGTGCGGTGGGTTCGATGCTTCGTGGACACGCCACAAGACACGAGAGTCCATGTTTCTACAAAAACACGTAGCCCATATGTAGGGATACCAATTCGATGTGTCATAATGTGTCCACAACGTGTCCTCTGCTGATACGAACCATGTATTAGTAGGCCAAAACGTACAGCACTGGCACAGTGTATAACCCATGCGCGTCTAATACCGTGTTTGACAGGATACGAGAAGCTTGGAGACTCGAGGAATGACCTGTCAGTCACTGTCCTAAGGTGTCCACCAAGTGGCATACTGCCATGTGGCCTGTGCAACGCACACGAACAGCGTGGCAGCAGGACACTCAGCATAGCCTCGTACATTCGGTTCGTGTCTATTTTGGACACGGAGACGACACAGAATCCAGCTCAGAGTTAGGGTTTTGTGTTCCTCATATAAAGGGCTATGAAATCATGTAAATAGTTTCAGAAATTGCGAACAAATAGTTTACTTGGGCATTTCATCAAACACATATTTAAAAACACCGATACGTGTCCGATACGCATACCATATGGATACGAGATCCTACCAAACTTGGTCTACAGGGGTATGACACCTAGATGTATCCATCTATGAAGAGAAATCATGAATTTAGAGTGTTTAAAGAGGTTTACCTATTAGGAGTTCAATCTCAATATAAAAACCTGGAATGAGCTCCTCTACCAATTTGCTATGGTTCAATGGTCCTCGAACCTTGCTAGCAAGCCTCCACTAGCTTCTTCTACTGTTGGGGATGATGATGCAATTTATTTGACTCAATTTGAGATTAATTTTGATTAAATGGGAAAAATTGGGGAAGAACTAGATTAGGGTTTCTTGTAGGTGTTAAAAGAGGCAAGATGGGTACATGTGTTGCTATTTATAGGGGTAATTCTCATTGTGGCCGGCCATAGCATGGGAATTAGGGCTAGGCATTAGTTTAGATGTGTGGCTAAGCTTCTCTCTAGGTAAATCAAGTCCAATCTAAGGCTCATATCAAAACTAGGTTTACCTTTAATAATATCTAACCAAAATATCCTACTAACATAATATCTAGATATTTCTAATCTTGGCACTTAGCTTAGAAGGTTCTTAGGTAATATCTAGTCTCATGGTCATATCTAGATTAGGTTAAATTCTAGGTTAAAGCTTAATAAATAATTAGCACATATTTAATTAAGAAAATTTCAAATTCACCAAAAAGTCAAAATGACCAAAATACCCTCAAGTCAAAAATGTGGCAGTGACAAGTCTACCCTCCTTAAAAAAAATTCCTCAAAATTGAAAGGTGAAACTAAACTAATGAGAAGGATAGAAAATTATACCTCAAGGTCCAAAAAGATAAGGGTATCGCTCGCGTATCTCATCCTCCCTCTCCCAGGTAGACTCTCCTGGAGAATGATGCCTCCATGCGGCACGAACCAAGAATATCGTTTGGTTCCTCAGTACCTTCTCTCGTCGATCCAGAATCTCTACAAGCTGTTCTAGATAGCTAAAAGTAGGTCCCACCTCGATCTCTGAATGATCGAGTACATGGCTAGGGTCCGCCACGTACCGTCTCAACTACGACACGTGAAATACGTTGTGGACTCCCACTAATGAAGGTGGCAAGTCTAGCATGTATGACACGTCACCAACTATCCCGCTGATAATGAAAGGTTCGATGAAGTACGGGCTAAGCTTCCCACCTCCACCAAAACGTATGGTACCACATGTCGGAGATATCCTTAGAAAAACTAGATCTCCAACCTAATCACAAACAAGGTCTCAAATTAAATATAATAATCAAACATGATCAACAAAATCACAAAACAAATAATCCTACTTCTAATCCTATCTCTAAGCTGTACCTCAAACTCTAACGGCCTACGGTAGCTATCGGCCCAATATCGATGTCTGTCATATGCCACGCGAAGTCGATCCCTGATGAGATTCACCTTCTCGACTACATCCACAACCATCTCAGGTCCCAATAAAGCTCGCTCTCTAACGTCATCCCAAGACAAGGGTGTATGACATCTACGTCCGTACAGTGCCTCGAACGGTGACATCTTGATGCTGGCCTGAAAACTATTTTTGTATGCAAACTCCACTAAGTGCAAGTGATCCTCCTAGGAACCTCCAAAATCCAAGACACAAGTCCGCAGCAAGTCTTCGAGTGTCTGAATAGTCCTTTCTGATTGTCCGTCCGTCTGAGGGTGGTATATAGTACTAAACTTGAGCTGAGTGCCCAAACTAGTCTGCAGACTCTGCCAAAAATATGAAGTAAAGCGACTATCCCGATCCGAGACAATGCTCACCGAAACTCCATGAATCCTGACAATCTGTCGCATATACATCTCTGCTAGCTTCTCGGTAGGCAAATCCAATTTAAATGGCAAAAAGTAAGCTGATTTGGTCAACCTATCTATGATGACCCAAATCGTGTCTTTCCCTCCTGGCGTACGCGACAATCCCGAAACAAAGTCCATCGTGATGTGCTCCCACTTCCACTCCAAAATATGGAGGGGGGTCGGCGGGTGGAAAGGTCGCGAGGGGGTGGGGGTAGGGGGACGGAGGGTGTTGGTTGTCGGGGCGACTAGTTTAGGGTGGGGCAATGGTGGGGAGGTCGCGGGGCCGGAGGGTCTTGCCGGTCGGGGGGGTGTTTGCTATTAATTATTGTCACGTCCCAGAACCAGAACACTGGAGAGCGGGGGCAGACATAGCCAGCTACGTATAATGAAATGGGATCCACTCCACTATACGGTCACGGCTGTCTAGATATATGAGGATTTATCTACAAGCCAACAGTCTCTTAAGGTCATGAACAAGCCTAGTATCTCAATCACAAGCAAGTAAGTAAATGTTACAAGATGTAAGATCACCAAATATACAATAGTAAGGCGTTCCAAACATTATATATTCAGCTGATCATGAAGCTAGTCGTTACAAAATGTGAGGACTAGCAAGAGTTTAGTCATACATGATCAACCCTAGGTTGCCAATCATGTTACAGCCCGTAGGAAGACAGTAATTAAAATGTACACGAGCTAACACATGCTCGGCGGCTAAATACCTCAAAAGAATAATTTTATAATAGAGTGGGAGAGCCAAAAATAACCCACTCGTTGCCAGGATTTTGTCTAGTGGTCACCATCTGGCTGGAAAGTTGGTAGATCCCCTGGGGTTGCTCCGAAATCTGGCCATACAAAACCAGCTGGGTCAGACCCAGAAAGAGCAAGTGCCACAAAGGAGGCTTCACTTAGGAACTAAAACCAGCAATTAGCACAAGAGTATAATTACATAAAAGATAGTAATGAAAAGGCTTAATAACAACAGCAAACTGAGTACAAAAAAATCATTCAAGTAGCCAGGTCACAACCCTTAAACCAAACAAGGACCGGGGTTGTAACCCTTCGCCTGAATAGAACTCCGTCTCCCAAATCTTGTTGGTAAGGTAAAATATATCAAGCATGACAGGTGATATACGATGAGATAACCATGGGACTATTCAGATAACCAGGTTACAACCCGTAAACCAAACAAGGACCGGGGTTGTAACCCTTCGTCTGAACAGAACTTGGCTTCTTCCACCATTTATCGGCAAGGTAAATATAAGAAATCAGGACATGTAACAATCTTGTACAGAATCAAGACAAGAATAGACTGGTAAACTCCATCCAACATTTCACGGTCAAGTAATAAGTACGGCTTGATACTTTAACTAACTAGGGTTATCACAGGCCTAGTTACTAGCAAGATGCAGTGAGATTATTCCACAGCCACAAGCCCTGCAGACCATCCAGGTTATCCAGGCGAATATTAGTACAATAAGGGTGCAACACATGACAGTGTGCTGGAAGTGTGCCCTACTCGTCGGCAGGCTAAAAATCCACAAGCGCGCCCAGGTAACGGGATTGACTGTAGCTGGGAAATCTCTTCATGACTACTGGATTATTCTAGTTGTTAACCTTAGTCGATTTCAGTGGGTACCCCTGACCGTGGTACTCAGGGATCCCTGTCCTAGATATGATGCAAGACAAGATGGGTTCATTTGTACAAGCACAATCGTCCATGGTTTCCAAGTTATTCAATCTTGTCATATCAAGCTAGCCGTCGCAACAGCCTTCGGGATATATACATATATCATGTCAAGTTCACTGTCAAGAGTGCGCCACGTCGGGCATAATCAAGAATTATCATGTCAAGTTATCATGTCAAATTTGTCAGGTCAAGTTATCTTGTCGAGAGTGCACCACGGTGGGTCACTATCAAGTCATGTCATTTTATCAAGGAGGGAGAAACTTGCACAATTAAATAATAATATAATTATAATATATATATATTCTCGAAGCCAAGGAGAAACTCTACAACTTTTATGTTGGGAGTGGAAAGAAATTCGAACCACAAATTCAAGCAAATAAAATACAAAACAATCAAAGTGGATCCCATACGGCCCAAAAGTGGGAGAACATACATGCGGCCAAAGAGAGTGGGAGGCCACCCATACGGCCAGCCAAAGCTTATGCGGCCAGGAAATAGCTGAAGGAGCCATGCGGCCAGCAAGAAATATTTATGCAACCAGAAAAGTCAAGGAGAGAGGAACCCGCAATAAATGCAAGCTTCCACTCAAGCAAAAGAAAAGGACATGTGACCACTCAAGTACTGGGGCCATGTGGCCTAAAATCAAAATGTCTATATGCAAATAATTAAAGTAAGGCCATGCGGCCAAAATGCTTTAACAATCAAAGCTAACTGTAGGTGCTTAAAGCCTTCTCCATGCGGCTCAAAAATATACATAATTGCCGTCATGCAACCTATAAGCTATAAATACAAGCTTGCATGTGTGCATTTAATGCTCAGGCAAACTAATCCATGCGGCCAAGCAAGGATTTATCATGCGGCCACGCATATTATGCAAGCAAGCAAGCTTGCCTAAAGGCCATGAATATAAATATGGCTCATGCGGCCATATTCTTCCTTATGCGGCTATGACTATTATGCATACAAAAATAAGCAAATGCTATTTACTAAAAGCATTTAATGCTTAAGGCCATGTGGTTAGCTGCTGCTACTAAAGGCATGCAAATGCTTAAATGCTTAAGCATGCATAATGCTAAGCCATAAGCATTTAATGCTAAAGGTTAAAGGCTAATGCATGTATTAATTAATCGCCTAATGCATGATTGGCCATGCATTAAATACATGCTAACGTAAGCAAGTGTAATGCGTACAAGTGTATTAGTTAATGCATGGAATGCTCCATACGGTCAGGTTAAATGCTAATGCATTAAATGCATTAGTTAATTGGTCCACAAATGACCATTCCATATGCGGCCAAGTTACTATTTAAGCATGTAAGCTGGCCATTATTATATTAAATATTCTTATGCATGCAGGAGATTAAATGGCCATGCGGCTGAGCAAGACTCCTGCGGCGAAACAATTGCAAGCCAGCAACAATTTGTTTCCAACTGAGAAGAAGTTCATGGAAAATATCGTGGCGTCTCCACACCACCAAACTTCCAACCGAAGTCCAAATTCGGACTTCCATAGGTCAATTTAGGGTAGAATAAAATTCTCTACAACATGAAACCATCAACTAGCAAGAATATGCAAGTTTGATAGATCAAAATTTATGAAAACCGAAAATACCACAAAACTAGATCTACAAGAATTTAACCACAGAAATGAAAAATGTAAGTATTAAAGTGGGTTAGAAACACATGAGGAAAATAATGGAACAATAAAAAATGGACTTCCTCCATAAAGCAAGATGCACTTGCCTAAGCTCTCTATCTCTCTCTCTCTCCTGGCAGGTGAAGAGTAAAGATGGAGAAGAAGAAATGAGTAATGAGTAATAATGGAAGAGAGAGAGAGGGATTGATATTTATGGTGGGAGTGGTGGTAGGTGGGAGTGGTTTGGTTCACATAAAATCAAGCAAAACCGAACCAAGCCAAACAAACAAAACCGAACCAAGATAAACCAATCAATAAAATGCCAAAATAAATCAAGCAGGGAGACATGCAATACGGGTCAAAATACGTACACGTATTCTATATACGTAATACAAGATATGGGCATTACAATTATCAAAACAAGAACTACAGAGGAACCGAATTTGATTGCAAACTTCGCAAGTACAAAAGAGAGCCTAGAAAGAAATCCTAGGAAGCAATCTAAGTATAATTGTTCAATTTTGATTCTGGGGGATGACAGTGGAGGCTCGAAAGAAGTGTAGAAACTCTGCCTTACTCCTTGGACTATCAGATGCAGTCTTTGCTCTTGAGAAAATTGCCAGCCCTTTGTATGGGTGTGATACCCTACTATATATAGAGGCTTATGGATGAAGGCATATTTTGTGCCGCATAAGTGGTCAAGTAGCCACGTGGCCGCAATAGTGCACCAAGACCCGGTCTTTAGCGGCCAGCTGGGTGTCTGTTGAGATTTTTTGTTGCAACATATCTGGATGGTTCAAGACTTTGTCAATACGCCACGTGTCCTACCACGAAATCTATTGAGGGAGTTTGGAGAATTTTGGACAGCATAAGGCTCATGCGACTCGAAAGTAGGTCGCATTATCCCTTAGCTGCAGGACATCTCTACTTCATCTGGGTCGCATAGTGGTCTCAGGGGCCTTCTTTCTGTGACTCAAATTAATTTGGTTGCAGAGTTGTCATAGGAGCCTCCCTTCTACGGCCCGGATCAGCTAGTCCGCAGAGTTGACATTGGATCCTTCCTTCTGCGGTCCGAATCAACTTGACCGCAGAGTTGTCATAGGAACCTTCCTTCTATGGCCCAGATCAGCTAGTCTGCAGAGTTGACATAGGAGCCTTCCTTCTGCGGCCCGGATCAGCTAGTCCGCAGAGTTGACATAGGAGCCTTCCTTCTACGGCCCGAATCAACTTGACCGCAGAGTTGACATAGGAGCTTCCTTCTGTGGCCTGAATCAACTAGGCCGCATAACGCCTATGCAGTCGAGATTTTCATGCTTCTATAGGGGGGAGAAGATGGGGGAGGGTGGGGGCCCGACCGGGGGGGGGTTTAGGTTGTGGGTCGGCGGGTGGAGAGGTCGCAGGGGGGGTAGGGGAGCGGAGGGGGGCCGGGGGTCTTGGTGGTCGTAGGGGGAAGAGGAGGGGGGTGGGGGGGGGTAGGGCAGGGGAGGGGCTGCGTAGGGGCGAACGGGTTGCGTGGGGTCCACACGCGCGTCCGTTCGATCCAACGGTTGAGGACGACGGGCTCCCGATCCCCTATATATATATATATATATTTCCCATATATATATATATATATTTATATATATATATATATATATATATATATATATATATATATATATATATATATATATATATATATATATACGCCGACGCTGGACGCCTCCGTCGACCGTGATGACTTTGACGTAAAGCACCGAGTCCCCTTTGGCCCTGCCCTCGGGGATCCTCCTCCTACGACTTCATCGTTCATCGTCACCGAGCTCGCAACGGTCGGGGATTCCGTCATCGACCGTCTAGTTTCGGGTGGCCCCAACCAGGAGGAGCCTCTGCCGACACTGGATGCCCATTAGGAAAAGAAATATAAGAGCGGTGGTATAATAATCACGAACCTCGATCTCCTTATTAAGGAATAAATATGTGATCGAAGTTTATTTTATTTTTGATTATATATATATATATATATATATATATATATATATATATATATATATATATATATATATATATATATATATATATATATACACTAGTAACTCACAATAAGCTGTAATAAGCTATATATACACTGTTGTTCTGCAGCCTATCAGTATTAACTCCCTTACAAATCTTAATGCACATGCATGCACACACACACTAATATGTATACACGCACACTCAACAATGCCAGACAGCATCTATACACACACTAATACCAAGTACTCTAAATTTTAATTGATACCACACTTTTATGTCTATAAACATTACCCATAAATGACACACTCTCACACACAATACACACTTCCCTTATCAAGCACAACACCAATGCACTAACACAATAAAAATACCAAATATCAAACACGCCTCTATTCCTACACCAACCCTGTTATGACACCAACATCCAAACCATATATATGAAATTGTAATATATATATATATATATATATATATATATATATATATATATATATATATATATATATATATATTTTATATATATATATATATATATATATATTTAATACTTAGATCTAGAATAATTAATATTGAGAAATTGACACAAAATAAGCTCCAAAATACATCATGGTGTATCATGACCCAACCACTCAATATCCAATTGTGGACACAATAACACAATCACAACTCAAATTGGACAAAAAAATTTCTTTTGGAACACGTATCGAACACTTGATGGTCAAAATTCGTAAATAACACAAATTGAGCATAGAATTTATCATTCATCATGGTAAAAATCTAGATCTACCAAATTAAAGGTTTCTAACACCTAGATCTTGCATTAGAGAGCCAATTCCACCTATTGAGTGTTCCTATGGGTTCAATTCGGGTCATGAGGGTTCAATTCGGGTTCCTATGGGTTCAATTTGAGTCAATTCCATCTATAGAAGGGTTCCTATGAGTTTAAGAATCGGTATCGGTATCGAACTATTTCTATGATTATCGATATTAATCGTTTAGGCATCTAGGCGATGTCTAGGCGGTAGGCGGACTCTTTCCGCCATGCACCCGTCTACCGCCGTTTAGAACCTTGTCGATACTGCGAACCTTGGTATAGAATGAGTATCCTAGAAGGATACATATAAGATATCTTAGTAGTACGTATAAGTGTTGAAAATTAAATTTATTTATGCCAAGTCTTTTGGGCCTATCAGAGTTATAGATTTTTGGAAAATCTAGTATAATGCTGATTACCTCAAAAGGCTTGCATAAGTAAGAGTGTATAGAGTGTATATCGTAGGCGGATGAGTGTATAGAGTGAGCCTCCCTACTCCCCTTAGGCCTCATATTCTGCATCATATGATATCCATCTCAACCAAAGCGTAGAGAAGTGTAAAAATATTAATATTAACCAAGGATCGGTATCGGAATCGGTATCACCATGAATCTCATGGCTTGTTCTACCAGAGCATAATATAAAACAAAACGTGTGAAGTAGAGCTTCAGATTCACAATATTAGAAGAAAATAATTTACGATGGGTGGTAGGACGAGCGAGAATCCTTGTGATAGGTCCTTTTCTAGGTCAGAAATATAATGAAATCATCTTTCCCATTCTTTCCCCCGACCCCACTACGAAGAAAGATGTTTACTTCTTAAAATATCTGATATATATAGGTGGGAACAGGGGAAGGGGTCAAATTTATCCTGATGGGAGCAAGAGTAACAATACATCCACTATGGTTATTTTATATCCCTCCTGCGGAATAGGAGGCTGAGAGAGTTGAATGAGAAGCAGGAAAGTAGATGGGGTTCAGAGAGGGGGCCTTCTTAAGAAGCAGGGGAAGTAGAGCGACGAAGTAGAGGTGTTCGGTATCGGACTATCTCTATGAGTATCGGTATTGATCGCTTAAGTAGCATTTAGGCGGTGTCTAGACGGTAGGCGGACTCTCTCTATCACGCACCCGCCTACTGCTGTTTAGAACCTTGCTGATACTGCGATCCTTGGTATAGAGTGAGTATCCTAGAAGGATATATATAAGATATCTTACTAGTAGCTAGGTAAGTGTTAAAAATTATATTTACTTATACCAAGTCTTTTAGGCCTATCAGAGTTATAGATTTTTTCGAAAATCTAGTACAATGTTGATTACCTCAAAAGGCTTGCATAAGTAAGATTATATAGAGTGTATATCGTAGGCGGATGAGTGTATAGAGTGAGCCTCCCTACTCTCCTTCTTCTCATTCGGGTCATGAGGCATCCTATTCCGAATCATATGAAATCCATCTCAACCAAAGCATTGAGAAGTGTAAAAATATTAATATTAACCAAGGATCGGTATCGAAATCAGTATCACCATGAATCTCATGGCTTGTTCTACCATAGCATAATATAAAACCAAACGTGAAGCAAAGCTACACATTCACAATATTAGAAGGAAAAAAATTTCGATTGGTGGTAGGGAGAGCCAGAATACTTTCAAAGGATTCTGGCTCGCCCTACCACTAATCGTAAAATTTTTCCTTTTAATATTTGGAATGTGAAGCTCTGCTTCACACGTTTGGTTTTATATTATGCTTTGGTAGAATAAGCCATGATATTCATGGTGATATCGATTCCGATACTGATCCTTGGTTAATATTAATATTTTCACACTTCTCTACTCTTTGGTTGAGATGGATATCATATGATGCGGAATAAGCGGCTGAGAGAGTCGAATGAGAAGCATGGAAGTAGAGGGGGGGTCAGAGAGGGGGCCTTCTTGAGAAGTAGGGGAAGTAGAGCGACGAAGTAAAGGAGGGTCGGTATCGGACTATATATTTTTAATTTTAATTGTGTTTACTTTGTCTTACGATGCTGATTTTCATATCCAATCTGCGATGGATCGTTACTTCGTTGGTCGTGCCATGCATATGGTAATTGTTGCAATAGATATTTAAAAGAAGTGGTGACTATGAGAGATCATTTGACCCGTAAAGAGTTCGTACGGGATTACGGCCTGTGGTCATCGCAAGGTAAACTATATACGTAAAGACAGGATATGGTGTACGATACGGCAGGGACTAATTTTGATCCGGAGGATCCTAATTCCGAGGCGAAGGAGTTCTATGATATGTTTCAAGATGAAGATACTCCTCTATATCCTGGTTGTGAGACTCATTCCGTACTGTTAGGCTATGTCGTTAATGGCTTCAAGTTTAATGCAAGACTGCTGAGGGTTATTCACCGTTGGAGGGTCATTCACCGTTGGAGATGGTTACAAGTTCCATATTACACATCTAATCATGTAGAAGAGGTTGAAGTATCCGAAAAGAAAAATAAAATAGATGAAAGCGAAGATGAGGAGGAAGAGGAAAATGAGGACGCGGAGAACGAAGATGATAAATTTTTAGAAGATGATTGAAAATTAAATAAAATATAAAATATGTTTAACCACTAATTAATTTCCATATAATAATGAATCTTCCACATTACACGTCTAATATTGTCATTTTGTTTAATCCCTAATTAATCTCCATGTTTCCATCAATCTTACCAGATGACACCTATGACCCGAGCACGTCGCTTGAGAAAGGCACAGATGGCTGCTGAGGAGGTAGTGGTACCACCTGCTGCTGAGGAGGTAGTGCTTCCTACTACTGCTAAGGAGGTAGTAGTACCTACTGCAGAGATGAAGGTCAAGGAAGAACTTCCTCCTAATATTAAGGAGGAAGTGATTTCTAAAGCCGAGATAGCTGTGAAGGAGGAGATGGCACCAGAGGGCAGTTGCACCGGGAGTTCCAGTCATCCATCTCCTCTGGATATTGATCTTGCTGGCGTGGATCCTACTTATTCGCAGTGGCTGAGGAGGAAGATCTCTCTGCGCCTACGTAGAGGATAATATATATATATATATATATATATATATATATATATATATATATATATATATATATATATATGATATGATATGATTTTTGACCGAATTTGTTTCTGGTAGACTTATTTCTGGGTTTGACTTGGATGGTTTTACAACTCTTGATGTTTTTTATTTCTTGACATGGTTATTTTCTAGACTTAGATGTTTTTGGATGCTATCATCTAGACTTTTATTATCTAAAAATTCAACGGAGGGTTGCTCCGGGTCTCATTGATGTATGTTAGTTTGTGTGATGTATTTGTGATAGATATTTGTATATTGGTGTGTGATGTATATTAGTTTGTTGGTTTGTGTGAGGTATGATGCATATTGTGATGTTTCGATGTTTCGGATGTTGTACGAACAGGGAATGATCTGTTTTATGTAAAAAAAAATTCAAAACTTTTTCAGTTAGCGACGGACTTGTGACTACCAAGCGACGGAAGGATACGGCTGAGTGATGGAATATTCGGTCGCTAACTGGAGAATTTCCAGTCAGCGACGGTTGTCGACGAATTTGCGACGGATTATCCGTCGACAAGGTTCTGGAAATATAAAGATTTCCAAAACCTACGCGACGGATATTCTGTCGCTAAACCGTCGTTATTCCGTCGAGTATTAGCGACGGCTAGCAATGAATTGGAGACAGATTTTGTGTATCAGAAACTCTCTGATACGTAGTTACCGACATATTACCGACAGACATGTCTGTCGCTAAAAAGTAGTATCAAAAGCTTTCAGATAATTAATTTGATGGAAATCTGTCGGCTGGCCGTCGCTAAATGTACGATTCTTGATGACAGCAATCCGTCGCTAAGAAGTCGAATGGCGACAGCTTAGCGACGAACTTGTTTAGCGACAGGCTATTTCCCGACGAATTTTTTTAGCCAAATTCCGTCGGTAATCCGTCGCTAAGTCAATTTATCGACGGATTAGCGACGAATATGGCCGTCGCTAATTTACTGTATTTTAGTAGTGCTAAGTTCTTATCTTGATACGCCTCGGGACTAACGATCTCAAGGCAAGATTCAAGAAAGATACAGAACAATCGTATAAATCTTCTCATCACAAGTTTTAATGAACTTGAGAAGATTGATGATCAACACTCCTGGCATTTGGATAAGGATGAAGTCCTTCATTTAATATTGGATCTGTGTTGGGGGACACTTATCCAGGACTGTAGCAGCTCTGGAGTTGGCACTCAATATGTTCAAGAAGTAAAATTGGATGAAGATTTGACCGAGTGCAAGTTGCTGCATGGAAGATGCCCAAGGCTGTTGTAGCTCAGGTTTATGCACCTTTTCATCTTGACGTATAGAATTCTATGTGCCTAAGATTCTTGATGCTTAGCAATCTCTGGATTCGGTGGTCTAGGCACATGGTGCCTTATGCGTCTACTGACTAGTGCTAGAGACGCATGGTGAATTATGAAGTCAACAGGTTTATGCGCGTTTGTGTACCAACTTAATTGGTACACAAATCTGCCTTCTAACTTGTAGTTCTTGTTACATACAGTAGGTACTCAAATTTATGCCTAGGAAGGATGTGCATACGAGGGTCTAAGTACATGCTGTCAGGAAATTGGTAGGATTATCAAAGGTAGGGTATTCATGTATCATACATATGGTATCAGGAATTAGCAAGGATATTGGTATTGCCTAGTACAGGCATGGAAGACACTTGGGAAGGGTTCAAATGTTGTACAAGCTATTGCCCATTCGACAACGATAGGTAATGGGTTTTGTATTTAAGTAAGGAAGCAATTGTACTGGGGGTACTCATGTGTATAAGTAAGGAAGCAATTGTAGCATAGTCTATATAATAGCAGCAGTGGAGGCCCTTAAGGTAATAGAAAGTATTGGGGGTATCATGTGTAACAGCAGCAGGGTGTAACAGCAGCAGGTTGGGATCCAACTACAGTACTATTGGGGCTGCATCAGGAATTCGAGTAGGTCCAATCTAGTGACTAGTATAGGTATAGTCTTTGTACCTGTTGTAGGACGAAGTGGTTAGCCACTGCCTAATTTCCAAAGGTCAGTACACAAGAAAAGGGTGGCCAATATCGGGTGTACGGGTATCCTCATGTATAGGTAGGTAGTACAGTAGCAGTCCTAGATGCAACAGAATCCAGTATTGGCCTACCAATGCACATGCGAGGCTATGTCCTCAATACCCTTTGCAATAAGTGGCCTACCTCTGCACATTATAGAGGGTCCAAGAGATACCAATGGGTGCTGGGCATTTAGGCTCGAGCCAAGGTGGAGTGGTGGTATTAGAGTGGAGGTGTGATATACATGTTTTCCATAAATAAATTCCTTTATTTATTGTGTATCTGGGAAAATTACAACTGTGGGAATCTGATCTAGAAGACGATCACTTTATCCCTTGGACTATGCGAAGAAGAAAAGCTCTCAAAATTTTGACAGTAGATAACTATGTATCCGTACAATGAATGAGAAAAAGAACTCTATTTATAGAGTCAAAAATAAAACTGAAAAGATAACTTCACAGCCTGTGCTTAGTTGAAAATCACGCAGGATTTAACATACGCAAGGTTGTGAGAAGTTACTGGACGTGGCCTGTAACTGTTGGACACATGACGATCATGCATGAGTCGTGTGCAAGTGACAGGACACGCAGGCGAGAGATCAGTGGCATGGCTGCCACGTACTCCAATTTGATGAAATCCATGTAGACTTGTTGAAGACGAAATCTACGCAGACTCGGGGTAAAAAGCTTCAAAATCCACGCAAACTTGGGGCAAGAAGCTTCAGAATCCATGCAGACTTGGTGAAGACAAAATCCACGCAGACTCGGGGTAGAAAGCTTCAAAATCTATGCAAACTTGGGACAAGAAGCTTCAGAATCTACGCAGACTTTGATGAAGAAAACTTCAGAATCCACGCAGACTTGAGGAAGAAAACTTCAGAATACACGCAGATTTGGGATAGAACTGCCAGCTGTCTTGATTCAGCGTGCCTCGACTGACACAAAATCTCTGGTAGTGATTGCTTTTGTCAGTCACATTAAATGACAAAAAGCTCTTTTGGTACGCCAACTTGACGAAGGTTGAGTCTTGCTGAAGAAGATTTCGAAAATCACGCAATAGACGGCTGTGATCTCTCGAATTCTGTGCATACGTGGCATACGAAGAGACATTCTTCGACTGTTGTGCTTTCAGTCATAATTACTCTCTGACAAATGATGAGCTGTATCCCCAGCGTGATTTGTAAATATTGTCTGGATCAACTGAGCGTGACTTTTGACTCTGTCCTGATCAACTCAGCGTGACTGTCATTTTTAAAGGCCTACAAGACCCCCTTCAAAGTTTTCGAAAAATTGAAAAGACTTCAAAATTTTTGAAATACTTTGAAAATAAGATGATAAAATGAAATCAGTCACGCTGTGATGACTTTTAAATTTTTCGGAAGTCGGAAAGACTTCGAAGTTCTTTGAGAATATCCAAATGAACTTATTAAATGTCATGATGACTCTTCATTTTTCGAGACTGATTATATCCAGTTTATGGTGGAATATGAACCGCCGGCGAGCTCTGTTATATAAACAGGGAGAGGATTCATTTAATCTTCATCTTACGTCAATATGACACCAAAAGAGAAAGCTGAGGAAGAAGCACGCAAGTTGGGCTTTTGTTCCCATGGTGACCCCACTTTTGGGGGTGAAGAGCCAGAGCCCCTTGTCTTCGAACTCAAAGATGATCCCTTGCAACTAGCCAAGAATTTCATGAGCTATTTTGGCTTGGATGGCTCGTCCTCTTCTGGTGGGTGCAGCCTCATAGAGCAGCGTGAAGTGTTTAAGGCTCTGTTGCACCGTCTGGGAGTTAGGAGCGTAGAAGAACTAGGCATTAAGCTCAGTCGCTCTGGAAAATAGAGCGTGTCTTTTGTGCTTTTGTTGCACTCTTTTTATTTTGTCTTTTGTAAGGCCATCAGTGCCTGTCTTGAAGAATGAAGTACAACTTCTGTGTTTAATCTGCGTGCATTAATGAAGAATATTAATTAGCACCCTTTGACTGTTTCTAATGCTGCGCTGTCTTCCAAAGTACACGTGACACTCATTCCACGTTTTACGAGCGCTATTTATGCGGATCTTTTCCAAGAATAGACTTGTACTTTGCCCTTTAAATAGATAGAAGAGTTTCACAGATACTCATCTCCCATTCCTCTTCTCCTTCTCTGAGAATGAAATTTTTGAGAGATTTCACTCTCAAACAGGAAAGCAATGCTTTCTAATGTTCAACTTCTGCGCACTGTATCAAACATGAGTTTGCCAATCCTTAGCACCAAACTTGAAGGTAAGTCAATATATTACGTGTACTATTTTTGCTGTTTGAAGATAAGCTTTCTGTTTCTGATTTGAACAATACACGCCTGTCTCTGTTTGATAAATGCACGCTGAATGATTTCTGTTGATACTTTCTGCAGAAACTTGGTTGAAAATTTTCTTCAGAACTGGCATTGGGGATGTGGATGCTGTGGAGAATATCCTGCTGACATCTACATCAGGGAGCTCATACGCTTTTGACGCGTAAATCAGACAACTCAGAACTCTTCGTGGGATAGAAGGGTCTTCCTCAGATGGTAGGAAGAGCCTTTATACACGAGAGTTGGATGGTGGAGTCAACTCTACCCCGAGAAATCGGGTAGTAGAGTTCCTTTCACGGAAGAACTAGGAATTGTATCCCAAGGTTTGGATACATTCCTGTCTTCCTTGAGAGGTTACCCCCAATCCACCAGTTGTATTGGCAGCACCACGACTTCGGGCTGCCATCCTCTGTGGTTCTCCTCTCGTCTGAGAGAGAAGACCAGAGTTTGATTCCTGCTGATCTGGTCGTGACTGGGACCCAGACAGTCAGGAATTGCCACCAACAACGAACCTGACGGAGAAGGTCCGACGGAGAAGATCCAAAGAAGAAGATAGATCTCTATTAGGTTATTATTGTGGTGTAGAATGAAAATCCAAGATTTGTAATAGATTTCCATTATGATTTGTAAGAAAGTCTAAGAAAATGTAATAGACTTTTTTTGGTGAAAATGAGAATGGAAATGATAATTCTTCTATGCTCAAAGATTTGTATTTGTGGATGAATTGTGGACATGATAGATAATGAAATCTTCTTTTCTGTTTTAGAGTATATGATATTATCAGAGGTATTATGGACGTGATAATATGTAGGAACTCAAAAGAAAATAGATTGATTTCTATGCAGAGGTCAAAAATGACAAATGAACAAGTAGATTCGAAATTGATTCAGAGGTTATGAAAATATGATCAATAACGAATCCCCACTTTAATAAATTGATAGAAGATCATGAACGGACGAATAAATGAACGGATGAATCGTCGGATGAACGGATGAACCGTCAGATGAACGGATGAACCATCAAGTATGAATCATTTTTCAAAACAGTCAATAGAAACCATATTGGAAGACAGAATGTTGCAGTAGAAGTCCCCGATACTTGTATCGGAATCCCAAGAAGTGGTACTAGAAGAATCAGATCTTTTATCTTCGTCAGACTCAGGATCTTCATGGATAATATTGATAAAAGGAGTAGGAGCTATATAGCCCAGTCCGCATTTCGTCCTTCCATATTTCAGAGGAGGAATACGAACAGGCATTTTTCTTCCCTTTCCACTATTGAGGCCAGTCCTGAAGTCATAGCCCATATTTTTGATGATGTCTTTAGATTGCTGACTATAACGACGTAGTTGTAATCTTCCAATGTCATCATTTTTGTCTTCATCTTCTAAATCAGAAGGACTTTGGGGCCCTTTATAGAAGAATATTGGAATGTCTCCTGGCTTTCTGCTGGGAACTAGAAAGTATGAAGATTGTACAGGTTCTAGGGATACATCTGTATGAACAGTCTGTACAACCCCTATGGTTATTTCGTTCAAGTCATCTAACAAATGTAAATAACTATGAATATAATTACACACATCAGCATACTGCAAAGATGGAGACTTTTCATTAAATGTAAAAGCAGCAGTATTTATATTGGGAGAAGGCTGAGCCTTAGAGATTTTAGCCAAGTCAATGACTAAAGGGGGAGAAGAAGAACGAGAAGAAGCGTTGTTTCGATTAAGATCGATAACAAATGGCTCAGAAGAGGTGAGCTCCCTTTGAAGCTTGAGATGGAAGAATAATGTCACGTTCTAGAACCAGAATACTGGAGAGCGGGGGCAGACATAGCCATCTACGTATATTGAAATGGAAACCACCTCGATATACGGTCACGACTGTCTAGATATGTGAGGGTTTTCTACAAGCCAACAGTCTCTTATGGTCATGAACAAGCCTAGTGTCTCAATCACCACAAGTAAGTAAGGTCGCAAGATGTATGATCATTAAATATACAATAATAAGGCGTCCCAAATATTACATATTCAGCTGATCATGAAGCTAGTCGTTACAAAATGTTAGGACTAGCAAGAGTTTAGTCATACATGATCAACCCTAGGATTTGTCAATCATGTTATAGCCCGTAGGCAGACAGTAAGTAAAAGTGCTCCGAGCTAACAGATGCTCGTCGGCTAAATGCCTCAAAAGAATAATTTTTACAATAGAGTGAACGAAACAAAATAGAAAACCCACTCTTGGCCCGGATTCCGTCTAGTGTTCACCATTGGGCTGGAAGCTTGGTAGATCCTCGGGAGCTGCTCCGAAATCTGGCCACACAAAACCAGCTGGGTTAACCCCAAAAAGAGCAAGTGCCACAAGGGGGCCACGAAATAAGAACAAAAGCCAGCAATCAGCACAAAAAATCTAATATTAAAACTAAAATTTACGAAAACATGTCAGGATGATATACGACGAGATAACCATGGAACTATTCCGATAGCCAGGTTACAACCCGTAAACCAAACAAGGACCGGGGTTGTAACCCTTCATCTGAACAGAGCTTGGTTTCCCACCATTTATCGGCAAGATAATAATGTAAGCAATCAAGACAGGAAACAATCTGGTACTGGATCCAGACATGCCCGGACTGGTTATACCATATTCAATCAATCACGGCCAAGCAGATACTACGGCTTACTACTTTAACTAACTAGGGTTATCACAGGCCTAATTACTAACAAGATACAGTGAGATTGTTCCACAGCCACAAGCCCTGCAGACCATCCAGGCTACCCAGGACGAAAGATTAGGGTTGAATTCAGGTGGGTACATTGCCCAGAAGACAAATGTACCCTTAGGTGACTTAGAGGGTGCAACACTCGACGGTGCGCTGGAAATGTGCCCTACTCGACGACAGGCTACAGATCCCAAGAGCGCCCAGGTAACGGGATTGCCTGTAGCTGTGTCAATCTCTTCATGACTACTGTGTTATTCTAGTTATTAACCTTAATCCATTTTAGTAGGTACTCCTGACCGTGGTACTCAGGAGTTCCATCCTAGACATGATGCAAGACTGGACAAGTGGATTAACAAGCAAGCAAGAAAGAACCACCCACGGTGTCAAGGCAAGTCAAGTTAAGTTATCAAGATAAATCATGTCAGGGTACTTGTCAGGAGTGCACCACGACGGGCCACTATCAGGTCAGGTTGGTCATGTCAGAAGTGCACCACTACGGGTCACTGTCGTGTTATGCTAGTTCCTTGTCATACCAAGCCATGTACCATAGTCATTCCAACATATTAAGTAAAATCAAGTTCATGACAAAAGACGTAAGGATATAAAATGGGCGTAAAATATCTAATAAAATATCAATATACAGGTCATAGAAAAGCCAAGTTTAAAGAAATAAAACCAAAACTCCAAGGGTCAAGGGTTAAACAAGGGGTCAGGGGAGCAGCGTACGAAAAGTCACGCACGCTGAAAGAGCCGTGTACGTGAAAGTCACGCACGCTAGTGTGCGTGAAAAGTCACGCACGCTCAAGAAGCAGTGTGCGTGAAAAGTCACGCACGCTCAAGGAGCAGTGTGCGTGAAAAGTCACGCACGCTGAAGGGAACAGTGTGCGTGAAAAGTCACGCACGCTCAAGGGAGCAGCTGCGTGAAAAGTCACGCACGCTCAAGGGAGCAGCTGCGTGAAAAGTTACACACGCTGAAGGGAACAGTGTGCGTGAAAAGTCACGCACGCTCAAGGGAGCAGCTGCGTGAAAAGTCACGCACGCTCAAGGGAGCAGCTGCGTGAAAAGTCACGCACGCTCAAGGGAACAGTGTGCATGAAAAGTCACGCACGC
The DNA here is from genome assembly GCA_029216955.1 of Iris pallida. Classification (NCBI taxonomy): domain Eukaryota; kingdom Viridiplantae; phylum Streptophyta; class Magnoliopsida; order Asparagales; family Iridaceae; genus Iris; species Iris pallida. Next base: position 3,292,162 of record JANAVB010029815.1, read on the forward strand.
TCAAGGGAACACGCTTCCAACAGGGAGCGTACCCAAGTCTGTGTACGCAGCGCTAAAGAGCGCGCGTAGCTCAGTGTGCATGAGCCAAGAAGCTCTGCATACTGCTCACTGTCTTCTCCAAACAGCAAGAACACCATGGCAGAACCCAAAACTTCAAAACAACATAACTTGGTCATCCGAACTCCAAATCCGGTTTTCCAAAGTTCCAACTTGGGTGAAATTAAACTCTCTTCCACACAGAAACATCAGAACCCACAAAACTCCAACCGAAATAGATCAAAACATGCAAAATCCGAAAATAGGAAGACTTAGATCTAGAACAATGGAGACTCCAAATCACAAAATGCTAAGAACTAATGTTGATCACCATGTCCTAGTCTAGCAAATGGACAAAGAAAATATGGTTCTCATGTGGTGGCAAGATGCACTTGCCTAATGGTTGGGGAGTTGTGTGGAGGAAGAAGAAGAAGAAGAAGAAATTAATGGTGGTTATGAAGAGAGAGAAGAGGTTGGTGGAATTATAAAGAGGGTGTTGTGGTGTGTTTGAGGGTGGAGCTTAAGGCTAAGGTGTTCCAACACATAAACCAAACCAAACCGATTCCAAACCAATTAAAACCGAGCCAAGCCCAAAACCCAAAATACGAGAAATACCAAAATTCCACAAGTTGAGAAAATAAAAATACATGGCAAAATCCAGGTACGAGTATAAATATGAAATACGGGAAATACGGGAAATGAGGGTGACAACTCTACCCACCTTAAAAGAATTCCGTCCTCGGAATTTAATCAAGAAGCTAGAGATTGTCACGACAAGCTACACTAAGCACAGGCAAGTTACACTAAGCAGTTCAATCATACAATCATACAATGCAAGCAAGGAAGGGAAAATGTAAGGCATAAGAAAGATATTATACCTCACGAGTCAAACAGGTAGGGATATCGCGATCGGATGTCGTCCTCACGCTCCCACATTGACTCACCCAGAGAGTGATGACCCCAAGCAACACGGACTAATTTAATAGTCTTGTTCTTGAGTATCTTTTCCCTCCGGTCCAAAATAGACACGGGCCTCTCCTCATACGAAAGGTTGGTAACAACAACCAATTTCGAATGGTCTAGGATGTGACTCAGGTCCGGAATATACCGTCGTAATTGGGACACATGGAATACATCATGTATCTCACTTAGCGACGGCGGAAGAGCGAGACGATAGGATACATCTCCTACTCGCTCTAGAATATCGAACGGCCCTATATACCTAGGACTAAGCTTTCCCCGTACGCCAAAGCGAATGACGCCGCGGTTAGGCGAGATCCTAAGGAATATATGGTCGCCGACAGCAAATTCTAAGGGACGCCGATGAGCATCGGCCCAATGGCGCTGGCGGTCCTGGGCAACTCGGAGGTGATCTCTGACCTTCCTGACCACTTCAACAGTCTGGGAAATCAATTCGGGTCCGAGCATCTGCCTCTCCCCGACATCGTCCCATGCTAGCGGGGATCTGCACTTCCTGCCATAAAGAGCCTCGAAGGGTGCCATCTGGATACTGGCCTGATAACTGTTATTGTACGAGAATTCCACCAGGTGCAGATGATTCTCCCATGAACTACCGAAGTCAAGGGTACAGGATCTCAACATATCTTCCAGAGTCTGGATTGTGCGTTCTGATTGACCATCCGTCTGTGGGTGATAAGCTGAGCTGAACTGAAGACGAGTCCCCAAACTCTTCTGCAAGCTGCGCCAAAAGTGTGATGTGAATCTTAAATCCCTGTCCGAGGTGATGCTGACTGGCACACCGTGAAGCCTGACGATCTGCCTGAGATACATCTCTGCTAGCTGCACCGTCGACTGTCCAACTCTGTATGGGAGAAAGTGTGCCACCTTGGTAAGCCTGTCCACAATTACCCAAATAGCATCTATGCCGGCCGGAGATCTGGGCAATCCGGTCACGAAATCCATGGTTATATGTTCCCATTTCCATTCTAGGATCGGTAAGGGTTGAAGAAGTCCAGCGGGCCTCTGATGTTTAGCTTTAACCTGTTGGCAAACCAAACACCGAGAGACAAACCGGGCTATCTCCCTCTTCATGCCATTCCACCAAAAATGCTGACGAATATCACGGTACATCTTTGTACCACCCGGATGAATAGAATATTGTGAACTGTGGGCTTCTACCATGACTTTCTGTCTGATATCTCCACTGGGTACACAAAGACGAGTGCCGTGCCGAAGCGTACTGTCTTCATGAATACATAACTCTGGCCTTCTTCCTGTTTCACACTCTGCTCTGAGTCGCTGGATCTTGGAATCTGCTGACTGCGCCATCCGGATCCTCTCAACTATGCTGGACTGAACCTGTAGACTGGCCATCAATGCCACACTGGTAGGAAGAACCACTTCATTTCCCATCTTCTGAAGATCTGCCAATAATTCTAGTTGTGCCGTCAGGAAATAAACTCCGGCTCTTCTGCTCAATGCATCTGCTACGATGTTGGCCTTCCCGGGATGATACTGCAAATCCACATCATAATCCACCAATAGCTCGAGCCATCTTCTCTGCCGCATATTAAGATCCTTCTGGGTGAAAATATACTTCAGGCTCTTATGATCAGTAAAGATCTCCACTCTATCTCCGTACAAGTAGTGTCTCCACAACTTCAAAGCAAACACTACCGCCGCCAATTCCAAGTCGTGGGTCGGATAATTCTTCTCATGATCACGAAGTTGGCGTGACGCATAAGATATTACCTTCCCATGCTGCATCAAGACACACCCCAATCCTCTGCCTGAAGCGTCGCAATAAACTGTGAATCCTCTGGTCCCATCTGGAAGGGTGAGAATGGGAGCCGTTATCAAACCTCGCTTCAACTTCTCAAATGATTCCTGACACTCTGCTGTCCAAACAAACGGCACATCTTTGCGGGTCAACTGGGTCATCGGTGCTGAAATCCTTATAAAATCTAAAACGAACCGCCGGTAGAAGCCGGCCAATCCGAGGAAGCTGCGAACCTCTGCCACTGAGCTGGGTACCGGCCACGACTCGATAGCCACAATCTTCTGGGGATCCACTTCCACTCCTCCTCGGGTAATGATGTGACCCAAGTATGAAATACGATCGAGCCAGAACTCGCATTTACTGAACTTGGCGTACAACTGATGCTCCCGAAGCGTCTGTAGGACGACTCTGAGATGCTGCTCATGCTCTGCTTTACTCTTGCTGTAGACCAGGATATCATCTAGGAACACGATCACAAATTGGTCCAAGTAAGGCATAAAAATACGATTCATGAGGTCCATGAATACGGCCGGCGCATTGGTCGCTCCAAAGGGCATAACAAGGAACTCCCAATGCCCATACCTCGATCTGAATGCTGTCTTCGGGATGTCCTGCTCTCTGACTCTGATCTGGTGGTATCCTGACCGTAAGTCGATCTTCGAGAACACTGAAGCCCCTCTGAGCTGATCAAACAAGTCATCTATCCTCGGAATAGGGTATCTGTTCTTGATTGTCACCGAATTCAAGGTACGATAATCAACACATAGCCTGGACGTACCATCCTTCTTTTCACAAGAAGCACTGGGGCTCTCCAAGGCGATCCACTTGCACGGATGAATCCCTTGGTCCTCAGTTCTTCAATCATCTTGTACAAAATTTCTAACTCTGAAGGTGCCATCCTGTAGACTCGCTCTGACACTGGTGTTGTCCCGGAAATCAAGTCTATAGTGAACTCAATCTCCCGCTCTGGCGACATCCCTGGAAGCTCCTCTGGAAAGACATCTAGAAACTCTTCAACTATTCGGGGTAACTGCACTGCTGCTACTGCCATCCGCAATGCTGGGGAAGATGGCTCCACTGCGTCTCTGGAAAATAAAAACTCTGGCTCGCCGGGGATACTAAAGACAACTCTGCCAATATGGCAGTCTATCCTAGCATACTGGTTCCTCAACCAATCCATGCCTAGGACTACATCATAGTCTGCCATAGGAAACTCTATGAATCTAGCGGGGAACTCCCCACCGCTAACTACGATCCGACATGAGAAAAACACTCGATCTACTCCCACAAGACCATTACTAGTAAGTATATTGAGCCTCACTGATAATGACTCAGGCTCCAATCCTATCCGTGTTGCGAATCGTGCAGACATGAATGAATGCAATGCACCAGAATCAAATAATACCGAAGCTGGAAAGGAGTTGACGAGAATAGTACCTGCCACAACCTCACCTGGTGCAACTTCTTCTTCCATAGCCATCATCATGGCCTGACCTTGTCCTCTGGCTGCTGGTCCCCTCTGCTGGAAACCTCTCTGCCTATTCTGGGTCTGAGCTTGGGCTTGTACATACTGCTGGGGGTGTTGTTGCTGGAATGCCTGAGACTGAGGCGGCAAGGGCCTCGAAGACTGATACTGCTGCTGCTGAACTGGTGCTGGGGCCGGTCCTCTCACTAAAGAGCTAGAAGGGTTGGATGCAGATGAACCACCCCTATTCGGGCAAGCCCCAACCCCATGATCTGCTGCTCCACAAGCCAGGCACAATCCCTGCGCCCTGCGGCAGTCTGCCACCACATGCCCTGGCTTCCCGCAATGAGAACATCCCATCGCGGAAGTCTGCTTCTGCTTCTGCTGCTACGGGTACGTCGGGGTCGAATACTGAACCGACTTTACTGAGGCCGCCCGCCTCGGAGTTCCAATGGTCAATCCCCTAGCTGCCGGGGCTGGAGCTGATGATTGGTGCATCTGGCTGTGGGACCGCTTCCTACCTCCGGTCCTATCTACGATCCTCTGGGAGGTGTACTCATGCCTACTAGCTGCTCTCAAGACTGCATCGAACGTCTGGTGCTCGAACTGCTCAACCGCCAACAAGATCTCCAAATGCAGTCCCTGCTGGAACCGCTGGGCCCTATCAAACTCGGTCGCCACCAAGGTGGGGGCAAACCTACTGAGCCTAGAAAACTCCGATGCATATCTGTCAACTGTTCTGCCTCCTTGCTTCAAGTTGGTAAATCTGGTCTGTAGGTCGTACCGAGCCACAGCATCGAAATACTTCGTCTGGAATCTCTCCCTAAATACTGCCCAAGCAATGGGTGCCACTAATCCCATCGCCTATGTCGCCCACCAATTGCGAGCTAAATCCAACAACTGCAGGCGTACCACCGCCACCTTCTCATTCTCAGGTATCCTGGCTGTTTCCAGAATCACCTCGGTATCCTGAAGCCATGCATCCGCGACAATCGCATCCTCGCTGCCGTCGAAGAAAGGAGGGTTCAATCGCTTGAAACTGTTTGCCGCCTGGTTACCTGGATGTCCGCCTCGGGTCAAAGCATCTTGAACTTTCTGGTGCAGGGCGTCACTTCGACGATCCTGGGAAGCTATTAAGGTTCTGATGAGGCCTACTAAGGTACCATCATCTGGCTCTGCGGGCTGGACGGGCCGAACTGGTGACTCTCCTCCAGTAGGTACAACTCTGGAGGCTACACCGGAATGCTGGGCTTGATCTCCGGGTTGCTGTTGATCCACGAAAAGTGCTCCACCTCGTCGATCGGGATGACCAGGTACAGTGCCGCTGAAGAAGATGACACAGGAAACAATAAGGAAAGGACCAGGACAGATCAATGATATAAGCATAGGATCAGGGCAAGAATCCAGGGATTTAGAGGATACGAACAGAGATCAAGGACGAGTACTGATTGAGACATCTATCTGGTAAACCCCCACACATCTTGATTTACAAGACCTGCATAGGCCACCACTTAAACCATGTTACGCCCCAGAACCAGAATACTGGAGAGCGGGGGCAGACATAGCCAGCTACGTATATTAAAATGGAAACCACCTCGATATACGGTCACGGCTGTCTAGATATGTGAGGGTTTTCTACAAGCCAATAGTCTCTTATGGTCATGAACAAGCCTAGTGTCTCAATCACCACAAGTAAGTAAGGTCGCAAGATGTATGATCATTAAATATACAATAATAAGGCGTCCCAAATATTATATATTCAGCTGATCATGAAGCTAGTCGTTACAAAATGTTAGGACTAGCAAGAGTTTAGTCATACATGATCAATCCTAGGATTTGTCAATCATGTTACAGCCCGTAGGCAGACAGTAAGTAAAAGTGCTCCGAGCTAACAGATGCTCGTCGGCTAAACGCCTCAAAAGAATAATTTTTATAATAGAGTGAGCGAAACAAAATAGAAAACCCACTCTTGGCCCGGATTCCGTCTAGTGTTCACCATTGGGCTGGAAGCTTGGTAGATCCTCGGGAGCTGCTCCGAAATCTGGCCACACAAAACCAGCTGGGTTAACCCCAGAAAGAGCAAGTACCACAAGGGGGCCACGAAATAAGAACAAAAGCCAGCAATCAGCACAAAAAATCTAATATTAAAACTAAAATTTACGAAAACATGTCAGGATGATATACGACGAGATAACCATGGAACTATTCCGATAGCCAGGTTACAACCCGTAAACCAAACAAGGACCGGAGTTGTAACCCTTCATCTGAACAGAGCTTGGTTTCCCACCATTTATCGGCAAGATAATAATGTAAGCAATCAAGACAAGAAACAATCTGGTACTGGATCCAGACATGCCCGAACTGGTTATACCTCATTCAATCAATCACGGCCAAGCAGATACTACGGCTTACTACTTTAACTAACTAGGATTATCACAGGTCTAATTACTAACAAGATGCAGTGAGATTGTTCCACAGCCACAAGCCCTGCAGACCATCCAGACTACCCAGGACGAAAGATTAGGGTTGAATTTAGGTGGGTACATTGCCCAGAAGACAAATGTACCCTTAGGTGACTTAGAGGGTGCAACACTCGACGATGTGCTGGAAATGTGCCCTACTCGACGGCAGGCTACAGATCCCAAGAGCTCCCAGGTAACGGGATTGCCTGTAGCTGTGTCAATCTCTTCATGACTACTGTGTTATTCTAGTTATTAACCTTAATCCATTTTAGTAGGTACTCCTGACCGTGGTACTCAGGAGTTCCATCCTAGACATGATGCAAGACTGGACAAGTGGATTAACAAGCAAGCAAGAAAGAACCACCCACGGTGTCAAGGCAAGTCAAGTTAAGTTATCAAGATAAATCATATCAGGGTACTTGTCAGGAGTGCGCCACGATGGGCCACTATCAGGTCAGGTTGGTCATGTCAGAAGTGCACCACTACGGGTCACTGTCGTGTTATGCTAGTTCCTTGTCATACCAAGCCATGTACCATAGTCATTCTAACAAATTAAGTAAAATCAAGTTCATGACAAAAGGCATAAGGATATAAAATGGGCATAAAATATCTAATAAAATATCAATATACAGGTCATAGAAAATCCAAGCTTAAAGAAATAAAACCAAAACTCCAAGGGTCAAGGGTTAAACAAGGGGTCAGGGGAGCAGCGTACGAAAAGTCACGCACGCTGAAAGAGCCGCGTACGTGAAAGTCACGTACGCTAGTGTGCGTGAAAAGTCACGCACGCTCAAGGAGCAGTGTGCGTGAAAAGTCACGCACGCTCAATGAGCAGTATGCGTGAAAAGTCACACACGCTGAAGGGAACAGTGTGCGTGAAAAGTCACGCACGCTCAAGGGAGCAGCTGCGTGAGAAGTCACGCACGCTCAAGGGAGCAGCTGCGTGAAAAGTCACGCACGCTGAAGGGAACAGTATGCATGAAAAGTCACGCACGCTCAAGGGAGCAGCTGCATGAAAAGTCACGCACGCTCAAGGGAGCAGCTGCGTGAAAAGTCACGCACGCTCAATGCGTGAAAAGTCACGCACGTTCATGGGAACACGCTTCCAACAGGGAGCGTACCCAACTCTGCGTACGCAGCGCTAAAGAGCGCGCGTAGCTCAGTGTGCGTGAGCCAAGAAGCTCTGCACACTGCTCACTGTCTTCTCCAAACAGCAAGAACACCATGGCAGAACCCAAAACTTCTAAACAACATAACTTGGTCATCCGAACTCCAAATTCGATTTTCCAAAGTTCCAACTTGGGTGAAATTAAACTCTCTTCCACACAAAAACATCAGAACCCACAAAACTCCAACCGAAATAGATCAAAACATGTAAAATCCGAAAATAGGAAGACATAGATCTAGAACAATGGAGACTCCAAATCATAAAATGCCAAGAACTAATGTTGATCACCATGTCCTAGTTTAGCAAATGGATAAAGAAAATATGGTTCTCATGTGGTGGCAAGATGCACTTGTCTAATGGTTGGGGAGTTGTGTGGAGGAAGAAGAAGAAGAAATTAATGGTGGTTATGAAGAGAGAGAAGAGGTTGGTAGAATTATAAAGAGGGTGTTGTGGTGTGTTTGAGGGTGGAGCTTAGGGCTAAGGTGTTCCAACACATAAACCAAACCAAACCAAACTAATTCCAAACCAATTAAAACCGAGCCAAGCCCAAAACCCAAAATACGAGAAATACCGAAATTTCGCAAGTTGAGAAAATAAAAATACATGCCAAAATCCAGGTACGAGTATAAATACGAAATACAGGAAATACGGGAAATGAGGGTGACAAATAATCCGCCCTCCAACTGGAATTAGCAGAGTATCTTGCGTAGATGACTGAGATAGTGGAGAGATCCGTCCACTCACTGGAATGATTAAAGAACCTTCTCCAGAGAGTTTGGGAGATTGTTGTTGAGTAGTTCGACCTTTAACACGGATTATTAAGGTCTCACTTTGTGAATCCTCTTTCTCCATGGCTTGTATGATCCTTGTATACTCTTCTTTGTACATCCGGGAATCATTGAAATAAGCTTCAACCCCATGGAAGGGATTTATATCAGCAACTTCTTTTTGTACTCTTCCATTGCTATCAATGTATTTAAAACACTGATGAAGAGTAGAAGGCACCATATTATTTTCATGAAGAAAGGGCCTCCCCAGAAGAAGATTTTAGGATCCCACGATCTCGATCACATAGAAAGTGACTTTGGATCTGAAATCGCCTATCTGAAGCTTCAGATGAATCTTTCCCAAAGGCTCACTTCGGCTTTGATTGAATCCCAGGATAGTAGTAACCATCTTGGAGAGTTTGTGAAGAGGGATTTTTAGTTCATCCAACAGACTCTTTGGCATTATGCTTATAGCAGACCCTGGATCAATGAGGATACGATCTATCTTCATTGTATCGATATAACCGGTATAGTAAAGAGGCCGATCATGTCGATTATCCTCCAGTAGCATGTCGTCTTGTGTAAAGGTGATATTTGGGATAATCTCCAATACACTGTTGTAATATAAGCAAGTGGCAGGTTCTGCATCTGGCTTCTTCAATTGTGCAAGACAAGAGTCAGCTTGTAGAAGTGCTTCACTTAATGTCTCCCGAATCTCTTTGGAAAGACGTAGAAGTTCAAAGAGGGAAATTCTAGCTGGAGTATTAGCAAGCTGAGCTAAAATGTCGAAATTATAAGGCTTCTGAAGTCCAAGAGGAGAGGACTTCTTGATTGGCTTATCAAACCGAGCCTGTTGTTTGCCTTTCTCCAGAGCTGTAGGCTTGGGAGGAACAGGTTCAGTGGATGATTCTTCTTCAGGAGGAACATTAGAAGCATCTTTATCAGCTGGAGAAATATCAAGAGGATCCTCAGAATTTTTGGAATAATCTTTTAGATAAGGTTTCCCCGTTCGAATAGCACTAACAAGTACTTCTTCTTTCTCTTTTGGCTCTGTGTCAGGAATAGATTCAAGAGAAGTCATATGACATGATTTAATCTTTCCAGCCTTCTTGGACTTTCGAGAAGTAGTCTTTTGAGGAGAAGGCGATTCAAAATCTGCCACTAGATCAGGATGGATCCACATGATTTCTCTAGTTTCCAAAGTGATTGGCATTAATCCTTCAGACTATAGAGGAGGAAGATTCACTATGTCAAGAGTTGCCTTGGGAATAGGAACAATCCCACTTTCAAGGAGTTGAGGAGGAAAATCTCCGAATTGCATAGATGACGTTGGAGGTGACGGTCTTCTCTTTTGGAGTAAGAGAGATAGCTCCAGATTTAATCATTTCTTGGATCTTTCCTTTCAGTACATAACATGTATGAATTGTATGACCCAGCATTCTGTGATATGGGCAGTATTTGGGATGATCTGTTTTACCAGCTTCATCAGGTTTCTTGATCTCAGGTAATTGTATCTTATTACCTTTCAGCAGACATTCAAAGATACCAAGGACATCGTCGTCATCGAAAGAATATTCTTATTTGGGGCGAGATATTCTCGGTTGTTGAGTTGTAGAGGAGGTTTGAACGGTTGATGCATCTTTGCTCTGAAGATTAACTTCAAGAGTTTCTTTTCCCTTGCGAGCATTGTTTTTATTGTTAGTACCTTGACCTGTTTCTTTAGGAGTCATCTGCACTCCTAAACCTTTGAAGGTTTCAGCACTAATTTCTGCGACCTTGGCACTAACTATGAAAGAAGGCCAGTCTTGAAATTGAGTGGATCCTGTCCACATGCTAATGATTGGCAACAAGTTTGATTTGCATGTATCGATGGTGACAGCATCAGGAGTTCCAAGAGGCATTTTCAGAGCTTCTCTTCGAAACCGTTCAATGTACTCTTCTGTAGTTTCATTATTTTTCTGCTTGATTCTAATAAGAGCAGACATAGTCATGTCATTGAGCCCTTCATAGAACTGTTCAAGAAATATCTGTTTGAAACCGAAAAATGAGGTAATGCTCCCATCTGGGAGACTTCTATACCATTCATAAGCCGTTCCCTTGAGACATCCAACAAACACCCGAGTAAGGAGGGCGTCGCTTGGTTGCAGCTGATCAGTCATCACTTCAAAGTGATTAATGAACTGACTTGGAGAAGTGGTTCCATCATAGAATGAGATAGTGGGAGGCTTGTATTTAGGAGGATACGATACTTGCTTCTATTCTATCGGATAAGGTTGTTTGATGCCTAACCTTTGTAAACCATCCATCTGTTTGAATGCCTCGAATTGAGTTATAAGATTCCTCAATTCTTTGTTAACAACTCCAGAAGATTGTGGAGTTGTAACTTGTAGAGAATAGTTGGAAGGAGGAACAGCATTGTAAGCACTACCCCCAGCTCCAGAGAGACTAGGGTTTGGTTGAGCTGGTCCAAGAGTATTGGATTGTACTGCTGAAGGAACTTGTACTGGACTCATATCAGTGTCAGTTGGTATGGCATCTGGTATAGTCTGTCGATTTTGCATCTGTGTTGCCATGAGTTCATACATCGACTTCATAGTATCAGCCATAGACTTCATTTGTTGTTCCAAAGAAGCAATTCTTTGATCTTGAGGAGTCAAGGAAGAAGAAGGTTCATCAGTATTCCCATCAACCATATAAGTCGTGACTGTACGAGGAATTATTGATGAACTGGTAGATGTTGTTTGTTCTGAATCATTGCTTTGTGCATCAAAGTCAATTATAGGAGAACTACCCCCAGTAGGAAGAGGTGGGAAGTTAGATTCTCCAAGGAATTCAGAATCATCTTCAGAGATCAAATTTCTTTGACTAGAGGCCAGGACTCTTGCTCTGGTATTTCTGTATACTCAATCTGGACTATCAACTCTATCCCCAGCATCCCGAGAGGTCATATTGAAAGAAGCAAACAAAGGCTCATCTTCATCAGGCATAGGTTCACACTGAATCCGATTGAAGACAGATTGTCATTTTGTTTGACATCTGCATTGCATTATGATTCTTAGCTGGAAGTCATATTCATGATCAACATGATCATGAGCCATTGATTGACATCTGCATTGAATTATGACTCTTGGATAGAAGTCACATTCAGCATGGTCCTTTGACACAGAATCACTTCTTCTCTTTCGTTGAAGATATTCTCGTAAATCTGTTTGTGAAGATTGAGGAATATATTTCCTGTTCTTGGGTCTTGATGGCTCTTGATTATATAGAGAATGATTAATATGAGCCACATAGTTTCTTGTATACTCCGCATCTAGATCTCTTATCCTTGTTTCCAACTGGTATGGTTTCTTAACACCAGAAGTGTTAATTTTTGTTCTTAGATCAGTTGGAAGTGACACATTGGTTTTGGACACATGGAGTTTTCCTTCCATTGATCTGGATATTTGCAGAGAAGGAAGAGTTGAACCACCCCCTTGATTAGGGGTTGGTAACAGACCTTTTCTAGACAAATTCTGTGCCCAATTCGAAGAAGTCATAGAAGAAAATATTAAGGAATGTTTCTTCTTAGACTCATTCAAGTTTTGAGACATAGAATGTCCAGAAGGAAGAGTAGTCAAAAGATCATCTCCTTTTCTTTGACTAACAAAATTATCAGTCAAAGCTGTTCCTGAAGTAAAAACTACAGGAGCAGAAGAAACAACTAAAGAGTTATTTCTTTTCGAAGGGACTTTGTGTGGAAGACCACCCCCAGTACTGGTAGAACTTGGCAAAGAGGAAGAGATAGCTAAAGAGCTATTCTTCTTAGAAGAAATACACGCTGAAACAGGCTTGGTTAAAGAACCAGTGCTGTTGGCGTGACTTTTGACTTTAGAAATACATGCTGGAATAGATTTGGCTAAGGAGCCAGTATTGTTAGCGTGATTGTTGAGGTTGAAATTGCACGCTGGAACAGATTTGGCTAAGGAGCCAGTACTGTCAGCGTGACTTTTGAGGTTGAAATTGCACACTGGAACAGATTTGGCTAAGGAGCCAGTACTGTCAGCGTGACTTTTGAGGTTGAAATTGCACGCTGGAACAGATTTGGCTAAGGAGCCAGTACTGTCAGCGTGACTTTCAACTTTGGAGACACACACTGGAACAGATTTGGCTAAGGAGCCAGTACTGTTAGCGTGATCTTTGATTGCTGTCATCTTCGAGCGCACAAGAGTGTGCGTGCTTGCAGTAGAGTTCTTGCCAGTGTTAGGAGCAGACACTGTGGCAGAGACTTCACCATTGGCTGCCAACTGATTCTTAGGGACATAGATAGAGTGTCCCTTCGACTTGGCAGTGATGATGGAGGCTGTAGTGGGCTTACCACTCTTAGCCCGCTGTATTTCTTCATAGGCGAGTTGATCGAATTGGATCGTCATCACCTTCTTCGTCGAGCCGATTGACGAAGTATCGTATTGAGTTGTTGCCATCTCAGAAGAGGAGATGGTTTTCCCCAGCAGAGTCGCCAATTTGTTTTCCATAAATAAATTCTTTTATTTATTGTGTATCTGGAAAAATTACAACTGTGGGAGTCTGATCTAGAAGACGATCACTTTATCCCTTGGACTATGCGAAGAAGAAAAGCTCTCAAAATTTTGACAGTAGATAACTATGTATCCGTACAATGAATGAGAAAAAGAACTCTATTTATAGAGTCAAAAATAAAACTGAAAAGATAACTGTCTTCACAGCCTGTGCTTAGTTGAAAATTACGCAGGATTTAACATACGCAAGGTTGTGAGAAGTTACTGGACGTGGCCTGTAACTGTTGGACACATGGCGATCATGCATGAGTCGTGTGCAAGTGACAGGACACGCAGGCGAGAGATCAGTGGCATGGCTGCCACGTACTCCAATTTGATGAAATCCACGCAGACTTGTTGAAGACGAAATCCACGCAGACTCGGGGTAGAAAGCTTCAAAATCCACGCAAACTTGGGGCAAGAAGCTTCAGAATCCATGCAGACTTGGTGAAGACGAAATCCACGCAGACTCGGGGTAGAAAGCTTCAAAATCCACGTAAACTTGGGGCAAGAAGCTTCAGAATCTACGCAGGCTTTGATGAAGAAAACTTCAGAATCCACGCAGACTTGAGGAAGAAAACTTCAGAATACACGCAGATTTGGGATAGAACTGCCAGCTGTCTTGATTCAGCGTGCCTCGACTGACACAAAATCTCTGGTAGTGATTGCTTTTGTCAGTCACATTAAATGACAAAAAGCTCTTTTGGTACGCCAACTTGACGAAGGTAGAGTCTTGCTGAAGAAGATTTCGAAAATCACGCAATAGACGGCTGTGATCTCTCGAATTCTGTGCATACGTGGCATACGAAGAGACATTCTTCGACTGTTGTGCTGTCAGTCATAATTACTCTCTGACAAATGATGAGCTGTATCCCCAGCGTGATTTATAAATATTGTCTGGATCAACTGAGCGTGACTTTTGACTCTGTCCTGATCAACTCAGCGTGACTGTCATTTTTAAAGGCCTACAATACATAGGTATAGTGTAACATTGTAAGGGTCATGCTAATATCCTAGGTGCATAATTGTACCAATGCAAATGAAGTAGGATAGAGTGGCAGGAACTGGGTATCATGGTATACTATAGTAGTACTGGCCAAGGGTACAACAAGATAGGCTAATAGGCCAGTGTATAATAATTATGAAGAAGTAGGTTTCTTGTATCCTTAAATAACTATGCACAGATATCAGTATTAGCCTATAGGTATGTTATCTAGGGAGGAAACCACTTAGGGATTGGCAAGTCTGTGTATGCACATGATACATCAACGCATTTATGGATTGCATCAGGGGAATAGATGGGTGACACATAGGAGAGTACCAAATTGGTAGGTGTAGCCCTTGGGTGTTGTGTATCAGTTATCACTTGTTGGGTAGCACTTGTTGGGTAGCAGTCTAGAATAGGAATGGCAGTAAAAGGAAGTTAGAATATATTAATACATGTATGTGTAGGTATCTATAGAGGCAAGATGATGACAGAGGTATCAGTATTTTGGTTATAGGGTTGTATCAGTAATCTAAGTGAGAAAGTCCTATGCACCTTTCTTAGTACATAGATACAGGTAACCATATACCCAGGTTTTGGATACACACCAGTAAGTATTAGGAGTATCATCCCATAGGTATTGACCAATACGGGATAGGTATATGTAGGTGACAGTTGGTTGTGTAGGGGTGTCCATAGGGGATACATGAAAATACTTGTAGATATCTATGTAGGAACATCAAGAAACTACAGTTTTGACATTGCCCTTTGTCAATAGTATAGGCAGACATAAACCATAGGTGATGTGTAGTGTGTGCATGGAATTGGGTGTATGCTCTTGTGTAGGTACTAGGGTATCGATGAAAATGGGCACCATCAAGTTAGTATATGTTAAGGGCAGAAGTAGTATATATAGGGGTGTCAAGGGTACAGTCTTTGGTATTCCCTCATGTATACCAGTTTTATGTGTATAATTTCTATGTGCAGTTTCAGTAAGGAAGTGGTAGGATCTGTCCCATAATATCGTAGGTGCTAAGTAACTATAATGTGTTTTATATAGAGGGTTTCAAGAAGAGTGGATAGAATAAGTTGATACTATAAATGTAATACTACGAAATTAGTCCTTACGACCATTAAAGGGGTATATCTTTTCAAAACTAGGATTATATATACAACTATATAGGTAGAGTATATAAGCCTAACAAAATTAGTAAATTAGAAGTTATAAATATAAAGTAAAGAGAAGATTAGCAAGTCCATACATACCAATGGGAAGTAGATAGAGTTATGAAACATAGAGACCTAATAGGTAGTTAAATAGGCATGATATTGATCTCCTACCTATTTGTTGACATTGCAATTCATAAAATATGTTATTGGGACTCAAGTTTCACACCGGACCCGTATCATCAGCTTAGGACACCAAACGAGTACATTTATTATTTGTTTCCAATATTTTTAATTACTATATCTCATTGTTAGCTGTATGATATCTGATTCTGGACACGCTGTTACACGGATAGCACTTCATAGAATTCTTGTCATATCATGTCATCTTTCTTACATGTCGGGTAGAGAAATACCAAGTAGATGTGTGATCAGACCAGTAGATCGTGCTTTATTTTATTTTATTTTATTTTATTTCTTGCTATTTAGACCATGATGATGCAAATCCTATATAGACCTTACGGTGTAGTGTTCCAGTCTGATCACATATCGAAAGGAGTACTTCAACACATTTAGATAGTTATGTTTTCCTATTTCACTTATTATATAATGTCATAAATTTTCCTGTCTATCATTCGCCATGCTTTTCCTGTTACATTGTCTTGATATTCTCATCATGTATTTTATGACTAACCCTTGTCTTATAGTCGTTATCATATACTTGGAACTGCACTCAATGAATTATACTTGTTCCATCTTGACTGGATAAATATTTTAGGTAAGTACGATGAGGATGGATGCTCTATGCACAACAGTCCATGTATATGGAAAATATAGTTGAGCCTGATCTTACGTTACAGGAGGAGTTTGCAGCACCTGACCCATCTGTCTTTGCTTAGTTAGAATTAGTTTTTGTTTGAGGCCGGATTTGTCTCCGAATTTAGTAACTTTTGCTATTTGATATTTATTGGACATGTAGTTTCTAGAATTATTTAGTTAATGGATTATATGACTTTTCATTCTCTTTATATTCTCTCGTACGATTCCTGTTAGAGCTGTGATTAAGCATTGGATTGGTTATGTGTTATTGTCCTTCCAAGTAGAGTATATATACTGCGTGGGTTGTTCATTATATTGTGATTATACAGCGCTCTACCGCCGACACTGTGGCGTAGGCTGGACGTGCCCACGATTTATGCCCAAATTCTAGGTGCGGGTCGTGATACATATAGGTCTCGGACTTGCGTAGTCGGCTGGCTACCGGTTCGTAAAAGACGTACGTTAGGGTATAACTGCTAATAGAGTTATTTTAGAAGACTTAACAGTTAATAGTTGCACTATATAGGACATTAGGGGTGGAGAACACGATTGGACATTGCCTACCTCCTTAACTATCGTAGACTCGTTCGCTATTGAGGAACAGTAGGTCGACTATATGCTATAGACTCGCTCAATACTAAAAATGGTATATAGTATTTAGACTCACTACTAAGGTACTGTATTATTCTTGACTTAACTTCGTAGTCATGCGACCATACACTGCTATCAAAAATAGATTTTTCCACTTAGAATGGTTAGGCAACCTTTATCGTTTTAGATATATGTACTTTTTTGTTTGGGTTGTGTACTTATGCCTGATCATGGCTTGGAACAATATTTTATCGCGAACTAGTGTGCCACACATTGACCTTGTTTGGATGTAGGTGTGGTTCACTGCTTCGATGATAAGGTACTGAACCATATTGTGATCCAGATACTATGTCGAATTATGGCATAGAAAAGTATTTCATCCCGGATTAGGGTGCCACCTCCTGTCCTTGTTTAGTTGTGGGGGTGGTGCACTAATTCAAAGGATGAAATATTGGACCATGTTATGATCTAAATTATTGTTGAGTAGTTTATATTCAAATATATGGCATATTTTTTATATCTTGTTACGTTTCTCTGAGGACCTGATGATCTCTCTATATTGTTGATTGCGCGGAGTTAGTTCGCTGATTATGATTATGTTGCTATTTCAGATTCAGGTATCTTTCATGTTTTCATATTTATATTCATTACTTATATATTTTTATTAGCCTAGTTTTATAGACATATATTATTCTTCTGGTTTATTCAAACCTATATGTTAATGGGCTACAGATGTCATGCCCCAGTCTCAAAATACGTAGGACTAGGTATGTAGACATGTCGGTCGTATAGTAAATATACGTAAGCTGTAAAATAGAGTATAACCATGACAACTAATCTCATCCACAAAATAAAAGAATAATGGTATCATAAAATCAACTTTGAATTGTCATTTGTACAAGTCGTTGGACGGAGATAAATTCACTACCAACTATTTAAAATAAGAGAAAAATATACAAGAAAAATAATTTATAAGAATAACAATGGGCGATCCAAGAGCAATCCTCCTCGATGGAAAGGAAAGACCACGATCTTGGCTAGAGCACTTGCGAAAAGTCATAAAAGCACACACCTAGATAAATTACTAGGTCCTTAGAGGGACGTAACAAGATACATAATATCCATGCCTATCTAACAATATAACATGCATAAAAAAACAAAATACAAAAAGAAAAGGACTAAGCAACAACTAAACATGAATATGAGAACAACTACGCATAAATGAACTGCTGGAAAGGAAACATGAACACATGACAAGAATGGATAATCAAACCATCGCCCCTAGTATGGACTCGCAGGTTTGAACAAATTACTAATCCTCGCCCCTAGTGTGGACTTACAGGTTAGTTCAAACAGTTAACCCTCGCCCCTAGTGTGGACTTGTAGGTTAACTCAAATAACCAACCCTTGCCCCTAGTGTGGACTTGCAAGTTGAGAATAAACAAAATAGGAATAGCAATTCAGTCATGACTCACTCGTCCTACGATGCGACTCAATCATAGTATAGGTTAGAACAGATCCAATATGAACTATAGTGTCAACGTGAACAAAGACTATATATCAATGAGGAAATCTAAACTAGTATACATAATCAGAGAAAACACATGTCAACAATCAACAAGAGAAAACTAGATAATGACATATAATAATGGAGAAGGAATAAGCATTTTAATAACTGTAAAGCAAGGCAATGTATACTTGCCTGAGGTTGTGTGCAAAGCGACAGTATCCCGTAGCTCGAATCGTCAGATCAGTGAAGCAATGAAAGGTTAAAACCCGCAAATGCCCTCAAATTTTGAAATAAATACCACAAACATTTTTGTCCTAAAAGAAATGTCTAAGTTTGACTGTCCAAAAGTTCAATTCTGGACACAGGAGCAAAACGGTAATCTTAGGTCAAAACGATATTCACCGTTGGATCCGCATTGCACCGAAAAGTGTACCAGAAGCTACGGTCTCTAAAGTCAACAAACTATATGTTTACGGGTCTGGTTTGATGATACGAACCCGATGTATGTCCAAAGTTAGATTTCGGTGGGTCGTGTACAAATTTGTCCGTTAGATCGGGTCGCGGACCCGCCAAATTAGCTTTCCTGTTGATCTTCTTAGAATTGGACCAAACCTGTCTCACAGGACCAAAAAAATGATACGGTCTTGATGGCATAAGTTTTGTCTCGAGATGACGAATATGCACAAAGTTATGGGCTAGTTTGCAAAGGGGCGGATACGGGGCATCTCGACCGATATGCTTCGATTTCGTCGTAGATGTACAACGAAATCGAGTTCTGTCGAATTCTACACGTCGATAACATCCATACGCATCTTTCAATGCTCTTGAGTTGTGACCATGTCGCCCAGTTCGGCGGGGCGCACGACGTATCGAGAAATTTTCTAAAAATTCTTAATATTTTAAGCGTTATTTTTGTCAATCTTTGATAATGTTTTTACAACTATTTAATAAACAAAAATCAAAACCAACATAGGGGTTTTAATCATGTATATGTTGTCTATAATTCTATTCAAATAGATTTTCTAATCGATCGAAGAATTGGCTAGAAATCACCTTCCAA
Organism: Iris pallida; assembly: GCA_029216955.1. Taxonomy (NCBI): domain Eukaryota; kingdom Viridiplantae; phylum Streptophyta; class Magnoliopsida; order Asparagales; family Iridaceae; genus Iris; species Iris pallida. The sequence continues at coordinate 3,311,488 of JANAVB010029815.1, forward strand.
GTTGGGGTTCCGGTTAGGATTTCTGTTTAAGTTTGAACAATTTTTCAGGATTTCTGGGGAAATATTTCAAAAAATCTATCGAGTTAAAATTAATTTGACTTGAAGGGGATTAAAGGGGTATATGTTAGCTGCATAGTCGTAGAATCGGTTCTAAAAACCATTGAGTGAGGTGGCCAGAAACTCACGAAGAATGGGGGGTTCGGGACCCTATTGTTGTTGTGCGCTACTGCTGCTGCGTGTGGCTCTGTCCCTTTCTGTGGTTGTGCACACACTATGGTGCCCCACCCAACGGCCTATGGCACGCACGTAGGATCCCTTATGGCCGGCAACGGCGGCCTGAGGGTGGCGCAGTTGACAGCATCGTGCGATGGCGTATGCTGTGAGGATCGAGAGACTCAGGAAGGAGTTAGATTTTGAGAGTTTTAGCTTAAACTAGATTATACCTATATATCTGATGTTTGGATTTGTGTATTGGATAACCTAGAATCTAATCAGGATTATGAGAGGAGGATTTGATTAATTTGCTCGAGAGTTTGAATTAAATTTCACAAAAAGGGGGGTCGGGCTCGCCATTGTACTGTTCCCGCGAGGAGCAGTACCAGGGGATTTTACTTTACCTATATTATTATTATTTATTTATTTATTTACCTATATATGTTTGTTTATTTATATATATATAATATTATATATATATATATATATATATATATATATATATATATATATATATATATATATATATATGGACATGTATATATTTATAACATAATCTCTAGTAATAAATATTTGTAATAAAAAGGATAAAATATACTCTCTTAAAAAATATATAAAATATTTAGCATATTTTTAACAATATATGGACATGTATATATTTATAACAAAATCTCTAGTAATAAATATTTGTAATAAAAAGGATAAAATATACTCTCTTAAAAAATATATAAATATTTAGCATATTTTTAACAATATATAAATCCCATTACATATAAAAAGAACTCTATAAATCAGTTCATATAAAAGCATAAATATAATTACTTATTCCCTTATAAGTCTCAATGTAATAAAACTACTGTATATACTTAAATATATAATATCCTTGTTATTTATGAAACGAAAATACTTTTATCTCATATATCTATTTACTATATATAACTATTTTATCAAATACACTTTACTATATGTGAACACACACACACACACACACACACACACACACACACACACACACACACACACACATTTTTTTATTTTATATATATATATATATATATATATATATATATATATCCAATTTTATCGGATGTCCCCGAAGGGACTTATTTTATATATATATATATATATATATATATATATATATATATATATATATATATATATATATATATATATATAATCATTCTAGTAATAGGAAAAATGACATCTAGAGGTTTATTATATATAACTTAATTTTTACATTATATAAATAAAAAATATTAAAAATTAATAATGAGAAATAGGCATGAAATAAAAATATTAGTGGGGGGTTTACATCCTACCCAAATGTAAAAAAAATTTCCTCAAAATTAAAGTAAGCCTAATATCAGAGAACAAGAAGATTAAATATGAAGGGAGAGTAGTACGTCAATTGTAACCAGGTTTCTGTAAGGTTGGATGAGATAGTTAGAAAGGAACTCAATTCGATGCCATATTCTACAAAATGGGGTATTTTCAATTCAAGTCTCTTCCCAACTTATAGAATTTGGCTAACCGTGAAAGTCGTCACTACAAGACTTCTAAAAAATAAATTTCTAAGGAAAATATATGAGAATATTGGGCACTCTTGACCACATTCGCGAATCCTAAGGGAAGCAATTTTCCATGGCTTCTCGGTCACTAACTTCTATTGGAGAATTACTACTATCTAACGTCATTCTTATAGGGTCACACTTCGACAAGGTGGTAGACATCTCTTGTTCGAATATAACTAGAATGTGTTGGTTCAAGAGAATTTCGTTCTTCGCCTAAGATAACTAAGAGATGAGATTGAAGGATTTAGGAAAAGAATAATTCAGGGCCAAGAGATGATAGTCTATATTAAGTGCAAAAATCTTGCTATAGAATATGATTAGGTAAGTATTTGGAATCTTAATGTCATAATGGCTAGTGGGTGTGGGATCAGTATTTGGTCTTGGATAGGAGGCATGTGTTTGTTTGGGTGGAATGCATACGTCATAGGTGTGATGCGTCTTGCATGGATCATGGGTATTCAGTTTAGTTACGGGAATAGATCGATATTTGCATGGTTAAATCAAGTAGAGAAAAATAGACATCTATGGTTTGTTCTAAGGAAAAATGTGTCATATGGTTGGTGTATTTGAAATGGTGCACAGAAAGGTGCGTTTGTGTATGACGTGTATGTCACTCGGTAGCTTGACATGTCTAGTTTGTGAGTGTGAAATTTGTTGGAAGGGAACAACTAGTATTGTGCTTCACATATCAAAGTCACGGTAGGGGTTATCAGACGATACAAATAGAAGTAGACTTTATGAACCACTGAATTATTAGTCTTATTGGAACCAATTATTTTCAATCGTTTGCTAATTCCAAGAACCCTATGTTTCTTAGAGAGGCTTACAATCTATGCAATACAAAGATTTTCATTCTCGTAAATAAAACTAAGTCACGATCCTACAATAAAATAGAATTTGAAGAATCACGGTCGTGATCCTTGTACCTTAATTATTGGAATAACCGTACGATAAAATAGAATGATATACAATACAAAGTTCGTATCGCAACTTCCAAATAGATGGAAGAATGGTTACGAAAGGCATTCCATTTCAAGAGATAGAGTACACTAAGTTCAAGGTTCTATCAACTTACAAAAATTAGTTAATCGTGGAAAGCACATTAATAGGACTCCTAAGAAGGTCAAATTTTAAGGAGATGTATGAGAATATGAGGTCCTTCTGATCATAGTCATGGACTCTATGGGAAGCCTAGGTATCACTAATTTAACATTGCCTATATATTGACCATATTTCATTAAGGCAGTAGAAGTGGTCTTGGTCAAGTATAACCGGAAACAACTTGGTACAACGGGATTCTATTCATCGCGTAACATAGGCTATGAGGAGATACGGTTAGGGCATTTACGGAAGGAGGATTAGTGGACCAAGAGATGAGGACTACATAATAGGTGTAGGGACCTATTTCATAAAATTTGGTTTTGTAGTCCCAATATAACAATATGCATGGTTGGGTTACCTAGGTCTTAATGAGTTCCCTAATTGGACATCAATCTTTGATTAAAAAATATTAAATTTTAATCTATATTGGCTGGACAAGATCCCATAAAGTCAGTTCGAACCATTCCTAATAGGTTAGGGTAACCTAGAATAGGTTCTACGTCAAGTGGTCAGGCTAATTGTTAGTCGGGTTAGTTAACTAGGTTACTTAAGTCCAAAAATATGCCTTTTGTGTATAAGTAGCACAAGGGGACTCAATTGAGTGGCATACTAGTGGCATATGCGTAGTGGACTTCGAGTAGATCACAATCATGTATTGGATCAAAAGGTTTGAGTCGAGGTTGGATCTCTAATTAAAGTCGGAAATTATATTAATATTATGGTATGGGTTATAGTTAGTCTTTTTGACGTGAAAGTCGCATCATAAAAATAGAGCACAAGGGGACGTGGTTTAGTGGGACATGATATGCCTACATGAAGGTGGGCTCGTCAAGATCTTGCATATGAAATTTGTTGGAAGGTAATAACTGGTCTTGCGCTCCGAATATCAATGTCACGATTAGGGGACACCAAATGATCTAAATAGAAAGTGGGTGTTCATGAGGCACTAAATTATTATTCTAGTGCGAATCAATTTATCCTATTCAATTGATAACCCTAGTAACCCTAAAATTTAGAGGGGCTTACAATGTGTACACTTCAGAATTTTTGTTTTTGATATTAAAAACTAAGACTCGATTCTATAATTAAAGAAGTTAGAAAAATTCCAAGTCGTGGGATCGTCCCTTGACTTCTGATTATAGAAGAATACTATGCGACGTAATAGAAAATATGATATAGTAGATATGAGTCAAGTTTGAAGATTGTTCTCTGATTTCGAATATACATGGAAAAATGATTGTGTATATATTTTAATGGCCATATGTGGTATGACGAACTAAGGGGGACATTCAGTATGTATCTTCCCTCTAATACGAGCATTTGTTTTTCTAAAATAAGTAAAGGCGAAAAACAATAAATAGTTCAAGGGAGAGGGGATCGAATACAAATACTTGATTCCAGATGATTGAATGATTCAAAAAGAGTTGTCAAGGCAGTTGCAAATGAGATCCTAGAGGGTAATTATATTTATCAACTATATCTCAATTCGTGTGTAATAATCATATGAAGAGTGAATCAAGTGCACTAAGGTTGATCAGATCATAATACACTGATTCTAATTAGACAATATTTTAGTCGACGTCCTCAATAAACATATGTTCTGAACAAGCTCGATAAAAAATAAACTTGCAAAACTAGGCTATAATAGCAACATTAGTCAGGATAGTCCATAAGCATAAGTACGCGAGATTTATGATTGTAAGAAGGCGCAAGTAGTTCAAGTTCATCAAAGTTTAATACTCATCCGGTGTTCATGCCTCTATAGTTGTCCTACTGTATTTTTTTCTAAGGTCTTGGTCGACCAAAAAGGTTAGGGGGCCCTAAGCTCTATAGTATTGGTAAACCTACTAATGGCATTCAATTATACATCACTAATGGGTTGTAGAGACAATTAAGACTAGGTTGTAGGGCATTCTACCCAACTTATAAAAGTTTAACTAATAATGTGAATTAAACAATATAACATATATACCTACCTTAGTACGAGTCATCTTCCTAACCTTTATCAAGAATGAAGGAAAGAAAGAAAAAATTTACGGTAGAAAAGGAATCAAGCAAGAGGCAAATCAAAGCAGTCAAACGAGAGTTCGAAAATGAAATCAAGGAAGAAGGTCACGTATGTGGATGAGATCCTAGACTCTAATCCTATACACAGGCTTGCTTGGTACGGTAAAGTAATCAAACAATTTATCGCAGACCTGCATGGGTCACCACAAAAACATATCACGTTCTAGTCCCAAAATATGTAGGACTAGGTACGTAGACATGCCAGCCGTATAGTAAATATACATAAGCTGCAAAATACAGTATAACCATGACAACTAATCTCATCCACAAAATAAAAGAATAATGGTATCATAAAATCAACTTTGAATTGCCATTTGTACAAGTCGTTGGATGAAGACAAATTCACTACCAACTATTTAAAACGAGAGAAAAATATACAAGGAAAATGATTTATAAAAATAAAAATGGATGATCCAAGAGCAATCCTCCTCGATAGAAAGGAAAGACCACGATCTTGGCTAGAGCACCTGCAAAAAGTCATAAAAGCACACACATAAAGAAATCACCAGGTCCTCAGAGGGACGTAGCAAGATATATAATATACATGCCTATCTAACAATATATCGTACATAAAGAAAAATAAGATATAAAAAGAAAATGACTAAGCAACAACTAAACATGAATATGAGAACAACTATGCATAAATGAACTGCTGAAAAGAAAACATGAACACATGTCAAGAAATCAAACGGATAATCAAACCCTCGCCCCTAGTGTGGACTCGCAGGTTTGAATAAATTACTAACCCTCACCCCTAGTATGGACTCGTAGATTAGTTCAAACAGTCAACCATCGCCCCTAGTGTGGACTCACAAGTTAACTCAAATAATTAACCCTCACCCTAGTGTGGACTCGTAGGTTAAGAATAAACAAAATATGAATAGTAATTCAGCCATGACGCACTCGTCCTACGATACGACTCAATCATAGTACAGGTGAGAACTGATCCAATATGAACTATAATGTCAACCGTGATCAATGAGGCAATCTAAACTAGTATACATAATTTAAGAAAACACATGTCAACAATCAATAAGAGAAAGCTATATAATGATATATAATGAAGGAGAAGGAATAAGCATGTAAATAACTGTAAAGAAAGATAAGCTATACTTGCCTGAGGGTGTGTGCAAAGCAAAAATATTCCGCAGCTCGAATCGTCAGATCATGAAGCAATGAAAGGTCAAATCCGCAATCGCTCTTGGATTCTGAAATAAACATGATGAACATTTTTGTCATAAAAGAAATGTCTAAGTTTGACTGTCCAAAAGTCCTATTCTGGATACAGGAGCAAAACGATAATTTTGGATCAAAACGATGTCCACCATTGGACCCGCTTTGTACCAAAAAGTGTGCTAGTACCTACGATTCTTAAAGTCATCAAACTATATGTCTACGGGTCTAGTTTGACGATACGAACCCAACCATATGTCCAAAGTTGGATTCTAGTGGTCCGTGCACAAATTCGTCCGTTGGATCAGGTCGCAGGCCCGCCAAATTATCGTTTCGGTCGACCTTCTCGGAATCGGACCAAACTTGGCTCATAGGACAAAAGAATGACACAAGTTTCATCTCGAGATGACGAACATGCACGAAGTTATGGGCTAGTTTGCAATCGACCGATACGCTTTGATTTCGTCGTACACGTACAACAAAATCGAGTTCTGTTAAATCCTACATGTCGACGACATCTATACGCGTCTTTCGATACTCATAAATTGTGACAACTTTGCCCAGTTAGATGGGGCGCATGGCGTATCAAATTTTTTTCTAAAGTTTTTTAATGTTTTAAGCGTTGGTTTTGTCGATCTTTGAAATAAAAATTGAAACCAACAAGGTTTTTTAATAATGTATATGTTTTCCATAATTCTATTCAAATAGATTTTCGAATCGACCGAAGAATTGGCTAGAAATTACCTTCCAAGTTGGGGTTCTAGTTAGGATTTTCTGTTCAAGTTTGAATAGTTTTTCGTGATTTTTTGAGGAAATATTTTGGACAATCTATTGCGTTAAAATTAATTCGACTTGAAGGGGATTGATGGGGGATAAGTTAGCTGCATACCCGTAGAATCGATTCTGAAAACCATTGAGTGAGGTGGCCAG